>VCCN01000635.1:194840-205050 GCA_006491835.1 Architeuthis dux
AAGAAAGGGAAGAGAGGGGAGAAAGGAAGAAAATGGTGAAAACAACAAGTGATTCCGTTTTCATGGTAATTAAAAATGTCAGAGACGCTACGTTTGCTTCTATGAAATGAGAGAAAGAAAGGAAGCAGATTGTTATGGTGAAACACAGGCCTTGACAAAACTGAACACTTCAAGAGAAAGGTAAGGTAATAGGGTAGGAAGAGAGGAGCAGAAAAGAACAGTTTTGTAAGCAGAGGGAAGAGAAAGAGAGGATTTATTTATTTTTCATTCAGTATCCCACTATATACATTTACTAGCTGAAAACCGCCAATAGGGTTGGGGCTTTCAGCTAGTATAGTATTATTCTTTTATAATTTGAGAAAGTTTGCATTATCAGTTCAACATTTTGACTGTATCAATGAAGTAATAATTACGCTTAGTCATCCCGCTTTCATGTGATCTTTCTCTCATAAATGGTCCATGCATTAAAATTAACATTCAAATCAAACAAATGCTTAATTAGAATTTTCTCATGAGAGGCATTCTATGTAACAAATAACATATTGATATATAATTGGAATTTCTAATTTTTTTATTTAATTGTGCACTTATAATGAATACTTAATCTTAATGAATCTTGAAAAAAAACTTGCTATAGCAAATAGTTTGTATCATCAGTGAATACTTCACTTCATCATTAATCTAGATAATTAAGAATATGCTATCTCTGAATAAGAGGAAAATTGCACAAGATATTGCCCAAAGATAATTATAGAATGTGAAGACTAACATTTTGTAATATTATATGACAATATGATTTTAGTATATGATATACAAAGTGTTTTCTGATTCTCATGTTTTAAGTTGCCTTCTCCTTATTAGGAATTTATTTTTATTCATTAGCATTTCCTGTATATCTGTATATAAGTAATTTGTTTTGGTATATTATAATTACAGCCCTGGTCTACATAGGGAACGAAGAAAATTTTTAAGAACAGCATTAAAAGAACTTTCTTTAATCTACACTGATCAACCTGGATTGTTAGGACCAAAGGTAAGTTATTTTATTTTATTTCTATGTTTAACCTTCATTTAGCAGATTATCCCAAATGTCTGAAAAAAAATAATTAAGCAGATTTTAAAGCTCCTTCTTTTCATTACTTCTAAAATGGTACATATATAATTCCAGGTCACATTTCACTTTTCATAATCTATACTCTACAAAATAAGTTTACTTTTTCTGTAACTAATTATTTAAATACAAGTCATTGATATTATTAGGTGTGTGTGTGTGTGTGTGTGTGTGTGTGTGCATCACATACATAACACTTACAAGTACAGGACATTTAAAGCTATGAAATTATGACTTGCATTTTAGTAAATATATAAATATACCCTTTCTGTGAACTAGTCAGTGTTCTTTTCAGTTATAATTTCTATTTTAAACAAGCAAGACAAACAAACAAGATTTTGTGGGCAAATATGGAAGTTTATCAAATATAAACAAGAGATACTCCAGTGACAGAAAATAATCCTTTGGTCGTGGAGGTCAAATTCCGGGGAGAGACAACTGTCCCTGTTTGAGAAATATCAAAACATTGGGGTTTTCACAAATGTTGGTTTTTGGTCCCCAGCCTTTAGAAAAAAGCAAAGAGAAGAAAAGAGCGAAGGAAGTTTATACTTTCTCGCTGGTGGGGGTCTTTCTTCATCGGATTTGAATTCCGTGCCTAGTCTCTGCGGTGCTTCGGCTCCGAGCTCCTAGCAGCCAATTTTCGTGCCTCCTCCTATGACCACACCACAGCCTCTCCTGTCACTACTGCTACTGTCGCTGTCCCTGGCTCTACTGCCTCTTCCTGCCTACCACCGCTACTCCTCTCTCTCTCTCTCTCTCTCTGTTACGGCGCCGAATTCAAACTCCCGGGGAAACGGGATCTTCTTTCCTCTTTTCTTTGTCCCTCGTGCGCCAAAACTTTCAACTTTCGGACGATACAGTGACTTCACCGTATCTTCGGCTGTTTTCATTCGTCCGGTCTCTCCATTCTTCCACATCGCCCCACAAGTTTTTTGGCAATTTTCTTTGTAAGAAAAACTTACTATTTATATTCGGGTAATCACCCGATTCCTAGTTTCTGCCTCTTTTTTCTGATATTCTCGACTGTATCACTTCCACCAGTGGTTACCGGCGATTCAGCATCGTCAGGGTTGAGAAATTGATTTAATGCATATTTCGCCTTAAAACATTTTACTTTGCCTCTCCCAAACTCCTCATGTGATCCGTCCACTCCCTTGAGATCTGCACGTCCGCCATTTTGAAAATCCCTTGTTTGCCCTGACTTGCTGTCACTTGTTCTCCCCTTCGTCTAGCAAGGTTATTTTTGGTTTGTTCGTTTTCTTAGCGACGCCAGCCAAATAACTTTGCACTGTTTTTGTATATCGTCTTCACCGACTCGTGAATGTTTTTTGCTGCAGTTCGATCCTAATCGGCGAACACCAATTTGTCACGGCGCACTATACTTAGAAGCGTAACGCGTCTGTCGTGGTTACGAGTGGCTAAGGTCAACAGCAAAAACATGCACCGAGACACGAAAAACGGATTAAAAGGACGATATCAAAACAAATGTTTCATACTGAACAAGCACAGGATAAACAAAGAGATTTTGTGGGCAAATATGGAAGTTTATCAAATATAAACAAGAGATACTTCAGTGACAGAAAATAGTCCTTTGGTCGTGGAGGTCAAATTCCAGGGAGACAACTGTCCCTGTTTGAGAAATATCAAAACATTGGGGTCTCCATTCTACTGAACCAGAGTATATGGACTTCACAGCCTGATCTAGGGATTGAACTCACGACCAGCAGGTAAACTGCATACATATATCCTATAGTCCTGAGGTTGTATGGACCAGAGTCCTTTCCAACATACCTTTGATGTAAGGTAGTCAGACTGTGGCTGTTTTCCGACTATTATCATCCACCATTGTAACTCTGCTCAAGAACGCCCTGTCGGCTGGGGACTAGAATGCGCCAACTGCATCCCATGCAGAGGGTTAGGGCCAACTGTTCTTTCACCAAAGTCGCAAGACTCTAGTTAAAAAAAGAACCTTTGACCAAAGTCGCAAGACACTAATTAAAAAAAAAATAATAACCTTTGACCAAAGTCGCAAGACACTAGTTAAAAAAGATAACCTTTGAAACTATACTCAAAAATTTAACCGCCCTATCGGCTGAGGCCTAGAATGCGCTGACTGCATGCCCTGCAGAGAGGAAGACCCCCCCCCCCATCCCCAACCAGGGGCCATGTTTTCTTTCACCAAAGTCACAAAACTGATTTCGGCATTAAATGACCCATCAAGGGTTGATATGCCACTAAAAAAATCAATCAAACGTCTACATGAATTGTGTATTCAAAAAGAAACCAAATTCAGCACTAAATGACTCACCAAGGATCGATGTGCCATTAAACAAAACAATCAAATCAAATCGAAAAAGCTGATGTTATTCTTGAAGGGTAGTTGTTACTCTGTAGGGTGATACTGATCATCTCTTGTTGGTATGTGTCTAGGTTGTATGCAGTTCATCTGGTGGTTCTGAGTTCAATCTCTAGGCAGAACAAATAAACAAAGAATAATTAATACAAGATATCCCCTCCCCTTAATTCAACAGAGAACTGTCTACTCCTCTGGATTGAATAATACTTTAAGTTAAAGGTTTGCTTCAAAGTTCTGAGAAAATTAATGATTACGACAGGCACCTGAAGAAGGCTGGCGGGTACGACCGCCAAAGTGTTGTGACTATAACAACCAAGATGAAGATACCAGTCCAAAACAAATCTGTGTATAATGACTCTAATTCCTTACCTCTGAAATTCAGATAGAATATATTTGAAGTAGAATTGTCAAAGCATATAACACATTGGAAACGTGAACAGAAGGAAAAATCCAGAAAAAGAAAATATCTGTTTTCACTGAGGGGGATGAATTATTTTAATAATGGCAACAGCTATTAGTATACATATGTTTTATGTACAGGAAACCTAGGGATGAGAGTCTGTTCATTTGACACATCTTCTGTAGCTTTGTTATCTCTTAGACTTAAATTTAGCAAATCAGTATCGCTAAGCTCCACTAAGTGTGATTCTATTAATTCTTTGACATTTTCTTCATCCAATTCATTAAAACCAAGGACTTTTCTGATTGTTGTGATTTCCTGGCCAAGTTCTTTCATCTGTTTAAATCAACAATCATTGGCGCAGTGTGGTAAGAAATGTTTCCAGGCAGTTCTCATGTTGTTTTCAGTGATTTCGAGCCATGAATCCTGATTGTTTTCGATTGCATCCCTAATATTATATATTCTGTAAGAGAAATTTGATTCTCACCAGTTGATAACTTCGATTTTCTGTTTGAATGTTATCCTAAGGTAGTAAGCCTTAGGCTGTGAGAGAGATGTAGTATTTGGGGTAAGAAAATCACTTTTACATTTTCACTTAGGTCACTGAGTGTAGGATGTCCAAGGGTGTTGTCTAGAATTAACAAAGCCTTAAAGTCAAGATAATTGTTTTGCAATAATCTTCGACTGCTGGACAAAAATATTTTATGAACCAATCTGTAAAAAGAGCTTTTGTAACCCATGCTTTTTTATTTGACCACCAGATTACAGGTGGGCTATTTTGATTCAAGCCTTTAAGTACCCTTGGATGCTGTGTACAATACATGAGCATAGATTTTAACTTAAAATCACCATTAGCATTGCCATCTAATAAAAGTGTCAGATAATTTTCTGATACTGTATAACCAGGCTGTGATTTTTCTCGGCTAGCTAATAAAGTCCTAGATGGCATTCTTTTCTAGAATAAACTCATTGACATTGAAAATTTACTTGTTACTATAGTCACCTTCTTCTACAATTTTTTGCTGCCTCTTCATCTGCACTAGCAGCTTCACCTGCTATTCATACATCATGCAAGCCTATTCTCTTTTTAAACCATCCTGAGCTAGCAGAGAATTCTTTATTTTCCACCATTTCCCTATCTGTTTCGTTTTCTTTCAATGAAGAGACTTAAATTGGCTTTGATAATGTCCGTACCGATTGGGATTCTCTGCTGATTACAATCCTCGATCCAAATGGAAAGTAATCTTTCTAGTTCTATCATTATCATTCTCCTATTTCTTGTAGTTTGCATAGTTTCAAAGTAGAGAGCAACTTTTCTTTTTTATTCATAAGCATTTGCTTGGGATAAGATCGTTTGTATCGTTGACTCAGCCATGTTAGTCACGTCCAGTTCATATCATCTTTTTATTGGTATGTCTCTTTTTTTTTTTTTCTTTTTTTTTTTCATTCAAAGTAATCTCCCATTTCAACATTTTTAACAGAGCCACTTTTTTGTTCACTACTTTGTTTACTCATTGTTTCAAGGGTTTTGTTCTGTAATGAAAAAATGAGGAATTAACAGAAAATTGGAATGGCGCAACTGCTAACCACTTTGAAACTGTAAACAGGTGTGACAGAATTAAGCACTTAATAGAATATCTGACGCCTCTTAGCTTTGGCAAAATTATTAATAGAAAAAGGAAAGATTAAATTTTATTTATATGCTAATTTTATCAAAATAGCTTCATAAATAAACGAGACCTTGCAAGTTTAAATTGGAAGGAAATTTCACTATTTGGCCACAGTGTAAACAGCAAGGTTTGGGATACCTATTATAACTGAAATTAACCAGCAGCAGTTGAGATAAGCAAGGAATAATAGGAAATCTATTATATTATTTTACAATGGTCGATTTTCGGTTGAACCTCTTCTTTTTTGGACCCAAATAGACTGTATATGTGTGCAAAATTCACATATGGTTTTCCCTTGCTACAATCAACATTGATTAGGTGAGAAGGTTGTTGTTGAGGTGTCATTTTCAAAACTGAGTAAAATAGGAAATTATTTTAAATTAGCCTTTTAATTACTGTGCTAATATTGAAATTTTGGGCGTGCTATTTGAATTTGGGTAAAAAAAATTTACCGCATTAATTGAAACCACATTAATCGGAACTGTTAACTTATGTATGCTTCATTGAACATGACTACCCAAGAATTCCAAATGACGATCTTATTCTTATATTTTAATTTTGATCAGTCATGTTCTATGAAATATGCTTCAGAAAGAACTTTTTTCCTAGATATACAGCTGTTATGTATACATATATTTATTCGTGTATATTTACATTTATTTTAGGTTCTCTATGTGTTCCAAGGTTTATCCATGGCCCGTGACGAAATATTTTGGTTGCTTCGTCACTTTGATAATCCACCTTCTAAGCGCCATAATATAAAATTGTCCCAGGAAGATTTTGTAGACAGGTGAGATTTTGTTTATCCTTTGTTTCTCCCCATGATACATTTTTGTTTTATTTTTTAGTTTTGACATGTGCATCTTTGTATTTATAATTTGCAGTTTCTAATGATAAAGCCAATTAGGCTAATATTGCTAGTAACTTTACAGATAATGTGCTTTCAAAAAATCTATTATAAACCTTTTGATGAACAAGTTGCATAAAAATGGTACATTCTTTAGTTAACTTATAGAGAAAATGTTATAATTGTATATCTAATCAAATGCTAAAGACTTTTTTTTTGCTAAAAGCTTGTTTTGTTTTGTTTTTTTTATATTTAATTCTTATATTACATTTCATTTTTGGGAATGAATTAAAATTTATTTACTTTCCTTCACTGCTGCAGACAAATTCCTGAATTATTATTTTACATGGAGGAACTAAAAGGTAAATAAATCACTTTAAAAAAATCCATTTTCCTTTTTATATGTAAATTCTATAAGGTTGCAAAAAGTGCTGGTTCTGCTTCTAATCTATTTGAATATGTGTTAAGGTAATAATTATTACATTTGGAACCTATGACAGTGCTTTGTGGGGACAGAATCTCTTTGAAAGTACTATATTTTAGTAAAGCAGAAGCAAACTCAAAATTTCCAAGGATAAAACTTTAATCTTCAAAAAAGCAGAACATTTCATTTTCAGGTTCCATTTGTCTTTTTTACATTTAGGACAACTGTCATAAACTCTTGAGAAAAAATGTAAGAAAATCCTTATTGTTCATTGTTTAATGATTAGTTCTGGCAAATTTGTGAAGAATCCTCGTTTGTTCAACTAGCATCCCGAAATTGCAAGTAAGGGAATCAACTCGTAATTTACTTCATTAAGAAAATTCCCTGTGATGTTTCCAGTTTTTAGTCCGTAACTTGATACCTACTTATTAGCTGAGTTTTGATCTGAAATATTCACTGTAAAATGTTTGAACTATGTACTTAATATTCACCACTGAATTAAGTGCATTAATGAGGAAGGAGATTATAAAAATCAAAAATAAATATTGTATCATTATCAGTGTTAGCTTAAATCTAAAAAAATCTCTTTGGCTTTTATCTTTTTTTTTCTTTCTTTTTTTTACCTATTTTGTTATATATTAGTTATAGTTGAATTTGGAATTAGATAAAGAATTAAGTGTTTAAAAGAAAATAAGTTATCTGTTTGCCATATTTAGAGAAATAACATCTAACGTTTACATTTCTTACTCTTTCAGCTCTGGTAAGAAAATACAACCAAGTAATACAAAGGTATTATGTTCAATACCTCTCTGGCTATGATGCTGTGCTGTTAAACCAGTTGATACAGGTAATTGTATTTCTTTGCATGCTATAATAGGAAATTGTTAACAAATATAAGTATAACAGATTTATGTGTGCATGAAACTAGAGGTTTTACTATGTAGTAGTTAAAAATAAAGTATTCTTTTTCATATTTAATTATTCTGATAAATCAAAGTATTTTGTTTTTATTTTAAAATTGGTTCATCAATTGATCAACTAGGTACCATGATTTGTAGGAGAGATAAAATACATTAGAGCTTTTTTTTACTACCAGTTTTATTTTTTGTTAATAAAAATCTTTGGATAAAAAAGAATTTGGCTATTAAAATATGAAACTATATATGTATACTTGTTTGTTTAATTTGAGTGGTCTATTTTTTGCTTCTATTTTACCAATTCAGAACTGGTCTACCTGTCCCGAGGATGAATCTGTGATCCTTTCTTCTCTGTATGGCACCATATCTGGACTGACTGTGAAACAAGGTATATACTAAATAAAAGATTCATAAAAAAATTTATTCAATTAAAGTTTTCCACCTTGGCAAGTACCTTTTTAATAAAGAGTTCTTAATTCAAAGAACCAATAAATTGATTGAAGGCTTTAATTTGACCCTGATTGGAGAAGTTCTTGCTTGCAAATAAGTCATCTAGTCTAGATGAAAAGAAGGTTCACGATATTCTCCCGGATTTATTTTCTATCTGTTTTTTTCTTAATCCTTGATGTGTCTATTTTATGATTCTGCATGTTCCCAAACTGAAACAATGTCACATGAGTTTCATTTTTAACCATATATAACACCTAGTGCAGTTATGAACCCGGACACTGCAAAGATATAAAAACACATAACTTGAAGTAAACAACATATAAATGAACACATTTTTCCATACAATTCTGACCTGAGGAATTTTTTTTAAAAATTGTTACTAAGATTCAAACACATCTTGTCTCTATTTCAGGACAAAAACGGGGAAAAAATGTTGAAAAATCTGATAGTCTGATTTTGATTTGGGATAAACTGAGTGGGTCAAGGCATTTTAGAGTAGAATTTGTCATTCAGTTGAAGTAAGATAATGCAAGGGTGCTGATTACAAATCTGCTGTATGGCATTTACCATTTTTTTGTGGTTATTACAGGAGAGCTCATTCAAAATCAAAGCCAAAATTGCAATTTTATACTAAATTGTATGTCATTGATTCTGAATCACTAACCTCACAACATATCCCCTGTGTATTAATGGGACCCCAGGTATGTTTTTAGCAAGTTAGTTTTTCAATAATGATTGTTTGGGGGTCTGTGTGCATGCTAACAACAATATAGTCCTGTAGAATTTTGAGAAAAATAGGTTCAACCTGGAAAAAACGTAAATAAATTGACATTATATATCATTGGAAAGAGAATGTCATCAATATCCAACAGTGTATCTTGTCAATTTGTATCTGAAAGCATAAAAAGTTTCAGCCAAAAACGTGAAGCTAGGTATTTTGCATTTTACAAGGAAATTTCATGAATATGTGTAGTTCATAGTTGGCAATCTATAGATTGTGGATTTATTTCTTGATGCTTCTTGTTACTATTAATCAGGGTTCCAGACTAACTTTTAACTGTCCCGAAGGAAATGTAAACAGTCCTAAAATCAATATGTTGTTTCTTTACTTTCTATAGTTGTTAACTTGTTGGTAGCATAATAAAAACACCATTTAGAATTTTGAGGAAATAAATAATTATATTTATTCATTCAAATTCAAATTGGTTTTAACAGAACTGAAAAGTTATCTGTAAACTGTAGAGCTGCAACAATTAATTGATTAGTTAACTATTAAATTAATTGCCAACTATGAGAGTAAACTGAATACCTTTGTGTTGTGGACAAAACAAAACCTTTGAGGACGTCATCTTGAGCTTTGAAAAACAGTGATTGACAATTTTCACCATTATCTGACTTTTTTTATAGAACACATTTTATAAAAAGAACTAATTGATTGAGAAAATAATCAACAGATTAATCGATAATGAAAATAATTGTTAGTTGCAGCCCTAGTACACTGTAAAAAACAGAATTAAAAACAAAGCACACAGCCAACCATGTTGTCTTGGGAAGTAATTGTGCATGGATCTGTCCCAAAATCAAATCACTTTTTCCGTAGCTCATTGTCCACC
The DNA here is from genome assembly GCA_006491835.1 of Architeuthis dux. NCBI lineage: Eukaryota > Metazoa > Mollusca > Cephalopoda > Oegopsida > Architeuthidae > Architeuthis > Architeuthis dux. Next base: position 204,629 of record VCCN01000635.1, read on the forward strand.
CTTCTACAAAATTTGATTGAGACCTCTTGGAAATATTGAGTGTACAGACATGAACTTTCAACAATATTATGTAGTGTTGACATATAATAATGACGGGAGGAAATTGTGCATGGATCAGGGCCAAAATTTAATCACTTCTTCCATAGTCTACCTCTACAATATTGAAATTCATCAATAACTTTGGGAGATATCATGTGGACAGGCATGACATTTTGATATGTGGTGTTGACACAAAATTTCATTCAAATCCATTGAGAACTTTTGGAGCTATAGCAGGGACAGTCACGAGTGTATATATAAATGTATGGGGGGAAAAAAAAACTGAAAAAGATCTATCGATCAAAAAAAGAAAGGAAGGATAGAGGAAGTGGGCATCTTCGCCCACTCTCTCATCCTTCCTTTCTTTTTTTGAGGAATTTTTT
>VCCN01000640.1:16253-28969 GCA_006491835.1 Architeuthis dux
TTTAGATATAACATATCTAAATTGGCAACACTGAAGAGAAATGAAATACTTTGAAGCCGTAGTTCCGTACGACGCACGGAAAATTATTTTACATGACAATTATGGCAGGCTGCTTCACACACCATAAAGACCGGCCCCTTCCAAACATGCACCTTTGGAATGGGCACTGCCCTAGTAATAATAATAATACAGCAGGGAGCTGGAGATGTGAGGAGACTGGCTGTCACTTGATGTGTAGCGAAAGTCAGTCATCAGATACTTTTAGTATAAAAACTCAACGTAATAAAAAGGACAGGTCGAAAACCATCATCATCACAATTATTCTGGTACAGTCTCTGACATTTCCTCTTCTCAAATAGTGATGATGATAATGCTTCCTTTAAGTTTTCACTCGAACAACTGTACAAATCATTTTATCTTGAATATCCATGGAAAATAAGCGTATTAATGATGTCCAGTTAATACAATCGTTCTCATACATCTTATTTCGTGTACTAGTGATTCCCCGTGGAATAAATTCACGGATATATTTACATTTCTATGAGATGTTTATATACTCACGAACAGACTAACAGGCACTCTAGACGAAAATCAACCACGCGAACAGGCAGGTTTCAGAAGTGGTTATTCAACAATAGACCACCTACATACAATAAATCAACTAATCGAAAAGTCATTAGAATACAACAAACCACTTTGTTTGGTCTCTGTAGATTATGTGAAAGCATTTGACTTGGTAGGACATACGACAGTCTTCAACTCAATGCGAGAACAAGGTGTTAACGAGAATTACATAAAGGTCATTCAGAACATATACGAAAATGGCACAGCAATAATTAGATTTTATAAAGATACAAAAAAGATAAAGATAGGAAAAGGTGTAAGACAAAGGGACACAATATCACCTAAACTATTTACAGCGAGGCTTGAAATCATCTTTCGGAAAACTGACTGGGAGGGGATGGGAATAAACATAGATGGAGAATATTTAAACCACTTGAGATTCACCAATGACGTTTCCATGACATCAGAAGAATTACAAAACATGTTAACTGATCTCAATAGGGAAAATAAAAAAAGTAGGCTTAAAGATGAACAGAACAAAATCAAAAGCAATGTTCAACGATAAAATTCCCCAAAAGGTCATAAGAATTTAGGGTGGGGCTCTAGAAGAGGTTGAGGACAATAAAGTTAGCGAAATAAAAAGACGCATAACAATCGGTTGGAAATCATTTCGTATGAATACTGACATATTGAAGAGCACGTTGCCAATGTGCTTAAAGCATGAAGTATACGATGAATGCATAATACCAGCTATGTCTTACGGATGCGAAACACGGAAATTAACAAAACGAACTGAGAACCAACTTGGAATATCACAGAGAGCCATGGAAAGAGCAATGCTAGGGATAACTCTAAAAAGATAGAAAAAGATCAACATGGTGATCCCTGTTCACCCCACCCCCGAAGCCCTGAATGTTCCCCCCATGAGTGGGGAGAGAATGCTGCCCTGGTTGAGAACCTCTGTTTTAGTGTCTTTGGGACGATTCCAATTTCGCAAACTATTATGGACAAGCTCTTCAGCCTCCACAACATCTTTAGTATTATTATCTTTAATGAATAGTCATGCCACTATATGGTGTCTCTCGATGGGTATCAAGTGACAGCAAGTCTTCTCGATACTCCAGCACTGTTTTATTCTTGCTGACTTCAAGAATGTTATTATCTGGTTTCAATTCTTCGGCGGATTCATAATTCCTGCAGTCTTTCGGCAAAGATCTTCAGGACCGTTCCAAGCACTTCATTAAAGATGGGCACAATCGTCACCTACATATTATACTTTTTTTTTTAGTTCTCTAGCTAGGTCCTGATATTTAGTCAGCTTTTCCGGCTTTCAGACTTACTCTGTGGTCTGCTAGAACAGTGACATCCACGATTTGACAGGTCTTCTGTACATTATTTACGATAACTAATCTGGTCTCCTAGTCTCGATAGAGTGATCTGTTTAAATTTTAAAATCCCAAATATTTTTTATTTTTTTCTCTTTTAGTAGTAGTAGTGTTATTTATACTGGCACTACCACAGCAATGATAACGAAAGAGTGTTGTTATCATCACAAGTTTGGGTCTTTTTTTTCTCGTCTGCTGGCCGCACATTTTTGAGTTAAAAGCGTCAACTGTATTTCTTGAATCCAAATAAACAACGCCAGACGGATTAAGATGTGCCAATCTGCCCCCAGACGACAGAAGCGTTGGGTGGAGACGGTGACGGACGAAGATGTTACGTGGCAGCATTCCTGGGGGAATCTAGCCCCCTAACAGCCTGCGCCCTTCGGCGTGCGTGTGTGTGCGCGCGTGTGTGTATGCAGGCGCGTGTGCAGCCGGGTGCATGTTGGTGCATGCGTGCGCATGTGCAATCGCGCGTGTGTCTTTTTTTTTCTTCCTCTTCTTTTTTTTCCCGGAATTGTTATTAATGCTTCTACTGCTGCTACCGTTTTTTATCTTTTGTTTGTTTATTTCGTTTTGTTTTTTTGTACATTGCTTTGATTTAACTTAATCCCGCCCCCACCTCCTTGGCTGTCATGTTGGTTGTCTGTAAGCAGTACTTAAGTGTTACTGTTTACTTTCCACCATTTTCACCGTCATTTTTATTCTCCATATTTTTGAGGATATCCCCCGGAGGAATGGATAGGGGTGAACTAATGGCGCCATAACGAATAAAAAGAAAATACAGTAAATACACCGTTTAGCACCGATTCGCTTTTTTTCAAATGTTTTTCGTAATAAATTTAGTAAAGTTAAATTTCCGAAATAAATAATGATAAAAAGACATCATCATGGACAGTCTCCGAAATAATTGCATACTGTACACTTTGGTTAATGTGGCAGGTGTATAAGAATAAACACATACACAGTAATTTATCATGTAGTGATATATATCGACAGTGATATTTCACCAGCTCCAGAAGGTACCTATCAGATGAGATACACAGCATTAATCCATCCCATCTTGTGGCTCAGCAATTACATCATATATTTTTAAATGGTTGCTGGCACAATCTCTATTTATATTATGTTATTATGACCCCGTTTAGCGCTGTATATTTTAGGAACGTATCTAGAGCGCTAACCGAGGTATTACTCTATAACAGAATGCAATTTGTTTTTTCTGGGGGTAGATTTCGATGTCATTTCTTTTTTCTTTTTTTTTGAATATTACTTTAATCATATTTTCGTATCATTTCATAATATTAAACATCATTCATATATTCAAAACTATTTTTATTTTATCATTTTTTAAATTAAAATTTTGTTTAATTCATAAAGTTATTTTACAGAATATTGATCATATATTCATTTAACGTTGTACACATTTTATATGCTTTTCATGAAGATATTTAACGTATTTGATTGCATATAAGACCGGTTTTATTTCAGCAGGGAATATTAAAGCAAAAAGAAAAAACGCATTCCCCTGAATTCTTCTCATTTATCACCCAGTTTTTTAAAACTCCTCAAATAGTCCAGCCAATGTGGGACTGGACAACGAATGTTACGTTTACCTTTGTTTTGTGCCATTTTTTTAGGGGGGGGGGTATTTGCCGTCAAATGCGTTTCTAAGTTTAGCTTGGTTTAGCACAGGTTTGCAGGCGTGGGGATCCTTATGGAGTTCGAATTCACTACATTACAGGGTCTACAGCAGTGATTCTCAACCATTTTACTCCATGCCCTACTTTGACATCTCAACAATTTTTATGTTCCCCTTTACTATAATAAAACAAATTTGATGTTGAAAAGGTATAATAATATAATGTTACATTCAGAAATTTACCAAGATTTAGAGTTTTAAATCAAAGAAAATATCTGTAAAGAAACAAATATTTTGTAATAAAAAATACTGATCTATGAACTTTAGGGCACTTACAAAGATTTGTGAAATTTAGTAATAGCAACACAATTACCTCATCTCTTTATACCTCACAAAGTTAAAGAGTTAAGCATTAGTTACAATTGAATCTAGTTGTTTATCAGGGTTGTACAGGTGTGTTCCTGTGGCTGCGTTGATGCTTTTAAAATCAGGATCTGTTTTTAGTTCATGCAAATTCGATATAATTTCCCGAAGTTCATTACATACTAAAACTTTCGCCGTGTAAAGATGAACACCTATACCAAATTTCTACATCCTAAATGCAAAATTGTGGCAAACAACTTAGAAAAATGACCAGAAATGACATATGGTGACCCCGAATGATCTCCGGTGGCAAAATCACATTGCCAAATACTTTGGACGGGAACAAATTAACCACTTTGCCAAATTTCAGTTTCATAGGTGCAGAATTGTGGCCAACAACTTGGTGTATTGGCTAGAAATGTCTACAAATGAATTCGGGTAAACTTGCTGGGGTTAAATTCGCATTGCCTATGGCATTTGCCATGAAAAGACATCGCTATGCCAAATTTCAGTTATATAGGAGCCAAAGTATTACCAAAAATTGGGAAAATTGAGTAGAAGTGACCAGAATTGACCTTGAGTGGCCTCCAAGGTCAACCTCTCATAGCCTGTTACCGTCGGCGTGAGTGTATGTACTCATATGCAGAAATTCAGCATGCTTGGTGAGAAATTGTAGCCCAAAGAATTGGCTAAAAATTACCTCTTGTGACCTCAAGGTCTAAATCACCCATGCATATGAGCTTCGCCATGCTAAGATTTATCCCTATATCTAATTTCAGTTTCATAGGTGCAGAGATTGTGGCCTCAAAATTGGAAAAGAGTTTTTAAAAGACGAGAAATGACTTCGGGTAACATTGAATGACCTCAGAAGTCAACGTCACATAGATTGAGATCTTCGCCGTGAAAAGATGTACCCGTATGATGGCCAATAACTCTGAAAATTGTCTAGAAATGACCTCTGGTAACTTCAAATGATCTCCGAGGTCAACCTCACATAGCATGTGGAAAGTTGCCCTCTTCTCAGTCTACTTGCAAAATATTAGGTCGATAGGGTTTGTATTGTTTGCGGAGAAGAGGTTCGGACAAACAGAGTGCTCAAATATTAGTATAGGTAGGTTGTCACAGAAATAACTCCAGATTTGTCCCAAAATTAATGCCATTTCTAAGGGAAGGAACTATTTAATAATTATTAAATTACTATTAAATAGTTGCTTCCCTTAGATAGAACTGGCCTTACTTTTGGGATAAAGTGGATGTTACTTATGGGACACACACATATATATATATATATATATATATATACACACACACATACACACACACCTTACCGTGGAGCACTGGTTAGCAAGCAAATCTAGCAGACTATTGCTACTGTAGTGAGTTCGATCCACACTACGTGCTCCACATTTGTGGACTTGTGCAAAACAATGCTAAGCTTAGTAACTTTTTGGTGCTAATATGGTAATAATATTCAGCGAACTGGTTTACAGACCATTACTACTGTGTAATTGGTTCGATCATCACTAGATTATGTGGACTTGTGCTAGACTAAGCTAAGTTGAGTAAATATCTCATTAAAAAATAAGCAACAGACGTTGTAGGAACATGTATTTAAACACGCATAATAAATGGGGTCGCTTCAATAACCAAGGTATCCAAAAAGCCTTGTTCAAGAGGTGGGACCTCTGACTAGAATTATCAAATTAAACATGTTTTATCAACAATGCAAGTTCGCAAACAAAACAGATGAGCCCCGTCACTAGTTGTTTGAAACCTTCTGGTCTATCGTAAAGGGGTTCTTTTTTTGAGTACTTGAATGTCTTATGAAAAGTTTAGACAACCGACAATAGATTCGACTTAGCACCAATCTAACTACTTGAGAAACGAATCAATTTATCAGATGTGCCGCGACCCCCGCTCCTTTTGAACTGACTTGAAAACAAAATTGGTCCTGACTAAATGTTTGTAACAGATGGAAGAGTTCGCGTCTAACAATTGTTTTTACATTTTTTCGCCCGATTCGATGGCTTTAATTGTCGACCTTATCTAAAACTTCCATCTTTTCCGACTCCAACTCCAGTTCGCTTCGCGACTGATTTATTTATTATGTTGTTTCAACTGGTAATTGCTAACAAATTAGAAAAGCTACCGTTTTGTTGTTGTTTTTGTTGACATTGTAATCTTCTTTGTATTTTGCTTGCATCAACAAACATCTCGTTCAGCGAGAACAACAAATAAATAAAAAATAAAAATAAATTTTCCGAATTGACAACTCCTTCAAATCTGTTTCGTTTAGCTTCTTTTTCTTACTGATACTTGCATTTTTTCACCCAATTAATTCCATTTACGAATTGAAAACCTGTTTCGAGATTACGGCAGATTCGGGTTTGAAGTTTTATGGGGTACGATTTATGATCTTCCCCCCTCCAAGGAAAAATAATTTCTAAAATAGCTTTTTAATTGTTAGCAAAAAAGATTGAACCTTTCAGATGTTTACATTTTTGATGTTTTCAATGCAGCCTTAAATAACAATTAGCGATTCAAAAGCGGATGTTAACTTTTTCTAAATTGCGAAAATGATTTTAGGAAAAGATTATAATCTATTAGAAAGAAAACGGAGCTGGTTCTCTATTGTCCAAGCATTGCAATAAGAAAATTAAAAAATAATTAACAAAAGAAAGCTGTTAGCTCGTTCATGATTAAACAAACCTTTAAAGAGTTCACATCGTACAATTTTTGGTACTTCTTCGTTATCTATTCGCCATTCTCCATTTTGCCGATCCCCACATCCGTTCCGCTTTTTGTATGTTAAATCCAGTAAATAATAGTACCAATTATTTTTATTTATTATTCAATTCACACATTTGTTTAGTTTAGACCAGCTGGTGGCCGTTACTGGGGATAGAGTGACAGCAAGTCTCCAACACCTTTAGTCTTGCCAACCCAAACACTGCCATGATCTATTAATCCTTTTATTTGTTTATTGTTGTTGTATTACTGTATTATTAACAGGAGTTAACACACAAAAGGTGGGACGGGTGTGGGGTTCAGTGAAATGAAGAGTGGATGCAGAAGTACCCAATTCTTCAAGGCAAGCAGAAGAGAGCGTAGACCAAAGTAGTTGTGAGTGACACGAAAAATGTAATTAGGAAACCAAGATTGAATCACGGCCGCTGATATCACTTTTGACCTTGTGCCAGACTAAGAAAAGCTTGGTAAATATATATAAACAGGCTCTTGCGGGCTCACACCGTACAATTCTTCAATGTAGCTAGAAGAAAGTGCAAACAAAAGCAGTTGCGAATAACCGGAAAATATAACCAGAGAACGACCGCTTATATCATTTCGTAATTTAAAAAGACACCAACCAATCTTTCGCGTACTCTGTCCCATCGCCAGTCATCTTGACTTAAGTGTTTTCATTGGTTCACTACAATAGTAAACAGGGGTTAAAAAAAAAAAGGATGCTGCTCAAATTTCCTCACTGGAAATAGTAAACGGCATGAAAAAGCTTTACAAAGGCTAATTTTATTTCCAGTCATTCTTCTCGATCCTCTCACTGTCCTATACGATTTTAGTGCAAATTTCTCACAGATTTCAACTTTCGACTACAGTCGAATGAAAAATACAATAAAGAAATGCGCAAGGATTTCTAAATTCAAGGGATTAAGCCTCAACTTTTAGCTGATAGTGGTTCACCGATATTTCCGCGCAATGACCAACAAAACAAGCTATTTTGTAATTAATTTACTCCTGTAGTTCAATTTGTTCGCAGAAACTGTGGAGTTAAAACGATTTATTATATTTATTATTTATTACAAAAATTGAAATAATGTTTCGCTTCGAGTTCGCTTGATATTTCATTAACTTGTCTATTGCTGAATGAGATTGAAAACAAACGATGGAGTCAAAACGATTTATTACAAAAATTAAAATTGTCTGTGTTCGCACCCCTGATGTATTAAAATTACTTTCTAATTTGCAGGGGAGAAGGTATAATCCCCGATAATAGTCTCGCGAGATTATGAAAACATACTTGTCGTTACAACGCGTGTGTCATTAAATAGTGCCGTTAGAATGGGTGCTGTTACTGGGAGACTTTACTGTATTTGAACTGTAAAAAAAAAAACAACCAAAAAAACAAAACAGGCCAACGTAGAGTTTTTACTTCGATGTCAAAATATATGTTCATGTAGGGAAATGATATTTTTTAACTCTTTTAAAACCCTTCTTTTTAATTTACCCCTGCAATATTGTTATCTTTTCGATACGGGAACCGCAGGGAAAAACGTGATTGACTACTGCAGACGACACGACTGTTGCTGTACAGTCGTCGCTGATGTTTCGGTAACCTTTGAGTTTGTTTGTTTGTTGTTTTCTAACTTGCCTGAATTCTTTACATCCTTTTGCCCCCTTTTTATTTTTCCTTTCTTCTTCTTTTCACGTTTTCTGTGGGCGTTACCAAAAAAAGAACAAAGGCGTCCCATCCGTTATAAAGTGAAAGAGTCAATTAAAATTCTTATCCTTCTTGGCCCGTTGAAATCAAACACAAACAGTACGAATGCAAATTAGGGACTGAGATTAAAAGTAGATCGCCAAGAGCGTAGAGAGAGGGGGAACAGAGGGGAGGAGAGAGGAAAGAGGAAAGAGAAAAGAGAAAAGAGGAAAGAGGAAAGAAGAGAAAAGAGGAAAGAAGAGAAAAGAGGAAAGAGAAAAGAGAAAAGAAGAGAAAAGAGAAAAGAAGAGAAAAGAGAAAAGAAGAGAAAAGAGAAAAGAAGAGAAAAGAGATAGAGAAGAGAAAAGAGAAAAGAAGAGAAAAGAGAAAAGAAGAGAAAAGAGAAAAGAAGAGAAAAGAGATAGAGAAGAGAAAAGAGATAGAGAAGAAAGAGAGATGGAGAAGAAAGAGAGATGGAGAAGAAAGAGAGAGGGAGAAGAAAGAGAAAAGAGAGGGGAGGAAAGAGGAGTGAGGGAGTGAGGGGGTGAGGGGAGAGGGAGGGAAGAGGAAGAAAGAGGAGGAAGAAAGGTAGAAAGAAAAGAAAAGAGAAGAAAGAAAGAAAGAGATGAGAGAAAGGAAAGAGAGAAGGGAAAGATACGAGAGGGAAAGAGAGAATATGAGTTGAAAAAAGTGCGTGAAATAAAAGAAAACAGAACTGGTGAGGAAAGAAGAAAGCTGGTGAAGAAAAAAGAAAGAAAAAAAGAAGAAATAATGATGACAAAGAAGGGGTAACAGGAAGAGATAGTGCACACTGAGTATATTATTATTAATATTGGCTTCTGACAAGGTTGACTATGCGGGTAACAGCCTTTTGCTGTTACTGTCTTGGCACGACTCTTTTCAGTCAACCTTCACTGTAGAACTAGACGATGTCTATACTAAAATCATCTACAATCCATTTTTATAGAAAAATATTCGCAATGATTTTCTTGTAAACTCATTAGCAATGCATCTACTCTAATAATGAACTGCATGATTTTGCTAGTTCGCTTTTCGTAACTCTGGACTCTTCCACTCAAGGGTAAGAATCTTGCTGATAAAAATACCTTCTAACCACCATTTGAAACTATGGACTCTTCACGGTAAACGAATTCAGTTTTTCTTTTCTAAAAACCATCTCATAGAAATACAAATATCCGTGATTTTTTCACTGGTATTAACGAGTTGCATGAAAAAAAATGACAAGGACGCACGTCGTATAGCAATTATTAGCAAATTATTAATATTGCTGGCTGTTGATAGTGGCTTCATTCCTCATTGGATTTCCCACTATTGATGGTCTGATATCAAACTGCTATGTTAATAAATAATATTTAAAAATAAATAAAAACGGACCAAGACGCACGTCGTGAAGCAATGATCAGCAAGCTAATATTGATGGCCGTCGTTAGTGAGTTCGATCCTGATTGGATCTCCCACTATTGGTGGTCTGATACCAACTTATGCTAATATATTTATATAATGAACAATGTGGCCTTTTTGTTTATCTGTCCGTAACACTGGACTCACACTCAGGGGTAAACATTGTGCTAGAAATATCTCTTATCAACCATTTGAAACTATGAAATCTTCCACTGAAACGAATTCACTATATTTTCTTTTGAGAAATCGTTTCATAGAAATTCAAATATATCCGTGAATTTTTTCACGGAGATATATATATATAATGTGTGTGTATAATAACCCTATTCTGCCTTAATTCTTAACCACTGACAATCCCTTTATTCTTGATTTCCTATAACACAACCTACAGATCGAGTACCGAAATTTGCGCAAAAACATTTTAGGTAAATAATTGCGAAAATTCGATGTTTAAATCATCAAATTCCATCGCTAATGTTACTCTGGTGATATTTATTATGAACGACATCCACGGCTTTTGTTTGAATAATGTTATAATTGCGTTAAAATATTTTTCTATTGCTTTCAAACAGAAGTTAATCAGAGGCGTGCACAGAATCTACGGTGATTAATGAAAAATAATGTAGAAACCAAATTCAAGAATCCTAAGAGGCTGTTATTAAAGCAAAATATTCAATTTTTAAAAATTATTAATATTATATTCGCCGTATTTGTTCTACTCTAAATATGCTTACTTCTTTCTTATATATGCTCTTAGTATTTTCTGTGTCATCATATATACAATCATTAGATTGAATCAAAGTTTCACATATTTGTTTAATAACTTATTCGTGATATCGAGGGTTACAGAAACAGCTAGTGTTTTAATAATTTGCAATGCATTTCTATAATTGAATAAATTCCGATACATTTCTATAGAAAAACAATTTGTAATAATTTTCTTTAGTAAAACAATTTCCATATATGCTTTCAGTATTTGCTGCGTCACTCTAAATGTAATGATTAGAGTGAATAACATTTTTGACGTATTTGTTATATAAACAGCTAGTAGTAATAATTATCGTTCATAGACATATCCAAGGACGCTCAAAAATCATGGTGTATACTCTTTCAAAATGATATATTTTGATAACCTTTTAGATACATCTATGTCAGCGGATAAGTAAACCGCGTCTCTCGTACATAAAAGCTCTTAAAGCAAGAACGGCCAGAGGTGTTAAAATCGACACTTTCATAATTTTGAAGATATTTTTTCAGGGTAATGGTAGTTCGTTGAAGACAGTCGTTCTAGTATTAAATATCTACAAGTCACCGATATATTGAACATGGGAACAGTCAGAGGAATCAAAATCGGATCCTTGATATTTTCAGTTTAATGTCTTAAACTATATTCGCTGTATAAAGACCGCCGGCCGTTCTAATGTTATCAATTTACCGATACATTGAACACGGGGACGGTCGAAGTGTCGAAATCGGTAGTTCATGTTGTAAGCAATACCCTGTCCAGTGAGACTTTGTAACACTTTTTATGTGTACACAGTTTTCGTCAAGGAAAATGTATCTCAATGAATAAGGAAGTTCGACCTTTCCAGACTGTTTTGAAAAGTGGAAGAGACGGTGGTATAAGAGTGTGAGGTTCCAAGGGGGGTACTTTAAAGATGACTAAGACACCATTGCCCTAGGTAGGCAATTCTTTCGTTAATATTAAATGGCTGGATACTTTCCAGACAGACTTCATAAATAAGACTACTATCGCCATCTGTCAACTCTGTGAATAACCAACTGGTGATAAATACACGAAAGATGAAACAAAATCATTAGTGTGAATTGCAAAGATTGCTTTAGCGCCTAATAGCTTTAAAATATGCAAGAAAAATATCTATGGATATAACTTTTTGCTTTTCTTTTTGTCTCTGTTATCCATTTTGTCTTATTTCTACACCAAGCATTATGTTGTTGAGGTTATTACCACGTTTCGGCCGATTCATTCTACAGTCTTGTTCAGGTGTGTAATCCGTAAGAGAAAAAAGGTTGTTTTTTTCCCAACAAAAAGCAACAAAAAGATGATATTAGTCAAAATCTGTGTGGAATAATGAAAATCCTTCGTTTCAGAACCTCAGAAAACTCAAAGCATTCTGATAAAAGCAACAAAAAGAAAATGTGCGGAATAATGAAAATACTTTCTGCTAAAAAAGGAATAAATAGATGAAAATATTTCATCACCCAACCTTAGCACGACTACCGTTGTTGATTTTTATTGTTTCTTTCTTTTTTCTCTATTTCTTTCCCGTTGATCTTTTTATTCCCTGTGTCTTACCCTTTTCCTCTTTTCTTTTCTATAATCTTCTTCATTATCCTCGCCTTTTTTCTTGTTTTCTCTTCTCCTTCCTCCTCCTCCTCTTATTTTTTAGTTCTCCTTTCTTTCAATGACTATTAAATCACCTTTTCATGATTCATCCCCACCAAAAAAATCAAAACATGTCCTCCGTCTTTGTGTTTTTGCATTATTTCATTTCTATCAATTTCCCCTTTTGCTTGTTATTCCTTTGGGACCCAAATATTTTTCTCACGATTTCCATTTTATCAATTTCCTCTTAACTTCCTATGGGTTGACCGACTTTTCTGAGGAAGGGTCAGAGCTTATAAAAAGCCCATCCCCCGAATATGAAAAATGCTTTATTGGAATGTTGTGTGTTTTTGACTGGAAGAATTAATTTGTTGATTTAAGACCTATATCACTCATATATATGCAAACATACACGCGCACACAAAACGTAAAATATACAATAAAGTCATAATACCAGCTATGACGTACGGGTGCGAAACCTGGAAACTTACAAAACCACTCGAAAACCAACCCAAAACCGCACAGAGGGCAATGAAAAGAGCAATGTTAGGAATAACTCTT
>VCCN01000640.1:29324-42942 GCA_006491835.1 Architeuthis dux
AGCATGTATGTTGAGGAAAAAGGGTCAAGATGACCAGTTACAAGATTTTCTTTTCCGGGTACCAGTTTGAAGAATGCGTTGAAACATGAAACACTAGTGCAACTGGTCATCTTGACCCTTTTTCCGCAATAATATACGCTCACACACACGAGATTGGATCAATAAATCCATAGCTGATCACATAGTTATTAGCTGAATTTTGATCCGATATTTTCACTGTATAATGTTTGATCTATATGATTAATATTTACCACTGAATTAAGTGCATTGACAAGGGAGGAGGTTATGTTTAAAATTAAATATTTGTGTAAAATAAATGCTTTTTTCATCATTAAGCTACAGACTTATTGATGTATCTACATATATGCAGGCGTGCTTGCGTATTAGTGTGTGTAATCTTGATTGTTGACTGAAATAGCAGCAAATCTGCCCAGACATGTTGAAAAGCGCTTATATGACGAAAGGGCAATGAGAATTGTATGAAGTCTATGAAAACTACAGTAGACTCCTGTTATTATGGCACCCTCGGGGATTTAAGAGTGCCGTTATAACGGGTAGATTTTATAAGAAGTGTATTAATGATAAGAAAACAAAAAGTACAGATAAAAATGACTTTTAATTACCCTTTCACAGGATCACTGGTTGCAATAAATTCAATAAGTTTCGGTTTGAACTTTTTTTTTATATCGTACAGTGTAGAACAGGGTTCTTCAAAGTACGGGTTCTGACCCATTACTGGGTTACAAGGGTCGCAATAAGTAAATGGATAATTAAAGAATAAACGAGAAAGTATTCGTGACAATGAAATAATGAAGATTTGAAATATATTCATATTTCAAATCTTTATTATTTCATTGTCTATTAATCTTTTTATTACCTTTGTCATCAATAATTTATTTGTTAAACTGATTGAATCATAACAGTAATAGTAGCCTTGGCATGGTTGTAAAACGACAACAGAGGTTTAATGAGAGAGAGGCGGTAGGCAAGACACGATTCATACGCGTGCAGTACGACGAGTACTTTCAACACATCTAAGCCTTTGAAACGAACATGAGTTTAGTTGAATTTGAATTTAGAGAGCGAGAAGTGGTTCTTTTAGTTGTTTTAAGCTTATGCCTTAACCCCGAAATAAAATGGACCGTTAATTAATTGCCAGTTGGTCGTAAGTTTATTGCATTAAATTAAACTGGGTTTCGATCGAAAAAGTTTCAAGAAACCTGATGTTGAAGACCCAGTGTTATATTCGGAAATGAATCCACTTGGGACCAGTACTGGGCCGCAAAGCGTGTGCTACCGGGCCTCGAGGAAACGATATAATTTAGCTATATTTCTTTGTAAAATAAAAACAAATTCGTTAGATAAACCCTTTTAGAAACGAAATTGAGTGTATTATCCACTTATAGTTGACTTATCACCCATATTCCGGTCGTGATTAACACGGATAATATATATATAAGAATATCGTCAATATTAAACGGGTCCGTAGTCCAAAAAAGGTTGGGACCCTGGTTTAGAGAATACGCCGCACATGGGAGAACTTCCCATCCTAGTTGCATGATCGCATTTTCAACACGAAGACGGTGGATATCATGCAACAAAATCATCAGTCGACTTCTTTGCTCAGAAATGGGTATTTCCTCATTTAATGCGTCATTCAAACAAGCCAACTGCTCACTGTAGCATTGCGCAGTAACAGTTTGTCCAATCTAGCTATTCGTAATAAAGAATTTCATTTGAATTGTACAACACAAAGTCAGAAGTGTGGACATCCAGTGAGAATCGAACTCACCACAGTAGTAATTGTCTGAGAGACTAGCTAGTTAACCCTTGCTCCACTGCGAGGCATTCTGATATCAGTTTAGTTTAGTTCAGTATCAGGCCACAACCGCAGAGCACCAAGTGAGAATCGAACTCACTAGAGTACGAATGGTCTGCGAGACTAGCGTACTAGTCATTTCTTCACGGTGAAGCTCACCCTCCGTACGCATTTATATTAAATTATATAAGCAGGAGTTATTTCTTGTTGCCTCTGAAAGACTGATCGGATGGGATCACTCGTTTCGTCTTCAAGCGAGACTGAAGCGTAACTGGTCTCAGGAAATTTTCTCACCCATATTAAACCTACCTTGTGTCATATTTGCCGTTGTGGGCTGTGGGGGTGGGCAGATAAATAACGTTTCCTCCGTAAGTTGCAATTGACGGTCAAGTGACAGCAAGTGCCCCCAGTATTCTTACCGCAGGGACAGATGGGTGTGCGTAACATTATAAACTCCTACCATCATTACAGTAATCACCATTTCAGTTGAAAGCCAAATCTGGGGACCCCTTCCAGTAAGAGGCCTTAGGGCCACATGTCTACGTACATTTTTACCTCTGTACTTCTGTGTTAGCTCATTTGTAAAACCCGTCTCTTCTGATTTTCTCCTTGAAAAAAAATGGATCCCCATAAATAATACAAGTTAAGAAAAAAATAAAACGAATATATCATTCACTTTATACGGCATTATAAACAAACCAGGGTCTAATATGATAGTGGTTGTTGATTCTAAACTACAAAATTCGGCGGGCATAGATCGTGGCTTCACTCGGCTTAACGAAGTCTTCAACTGACTGTGAAATCTCTTTTTACCCTCAGCCCGTCCGTGTTTCGTGTCCAGCTGGCCGCAGTGGCGACGTAGCAGTTACCCACAAGCTGGTCGGCTAGCTACCCAGTCCAGTCCGCCACAAAGGGTGCACAGAGATTGTCACTTATTAATTGTTTTCTTTAAAATACAAGATTATTTATTGTCACACCATCTGCTAGAGCGGCCCCGGAAAGTTGCCTGTTAATTGTGATTCAGTATACGCGGCAACGGGGCGTACACTGATTCTTGTTGGCCCTTCAAATGAAGCATGGATACCTAATGATCCCATAATTTCTGGATTGCTGTGAAATGATACCGTTCGTGTTCTCATTATGATGTGATGACTTACGTACTCCTTTACAAGTGGTGTCAGGAGCTTAGAGAGAAATGCAGAGGATAGTGAGAGAGAAAGAGAGAGACAGAAAAGAGAATAAGGGAGAGTTGGACAGAAAAGTAACTCTCAGCCTCTGCATCTTTTGTTGTTGTTGTTCTATTACTACTAGTAGTGCAGCCCCCTTCCCCGTCGTTGGCTTAAGTCTTTCATCCGTTTCTATAGGAGAATGCTGGTCATTAAAAAATATCTAATCAATCAGAGCTGCTAAAACCTTCTAGAGAGAAAGAAAGAGAAAGAACGTGAAGAAAGTATTTAATAAGAATAAGATGAAATAAATAGAAATAGAAACGAGAAGCAGAATAAAATAGAAATGAATCCTATTGTAAGTTTCCATTAATAGGTAAGTAAAAGTACAGTGCCGGGACATTTATCAGACTTCCAGAAAACCGGAATTACCAGAAAACCGGCTATTTTTTTAAAACTGGCTAATTTTTTATTTAATTTTCATGGCGTAGTTGAATTGTCTTGATTAGTGGATTAATATTAATTAAACAGACCCAGTTTTTTAAGTGAATTTCGTTCTTAACTTTTCTTCGTTTATTTTCCAATCTATATTTTAAGAATTTTCTGTGGGTTAATGAAGATCAAATAGATCCTGCTTTTGACGTGTATTAATTTGTATCTGATAAATACAATTTCCTTACTTTTTATTGTTTTTTTTTAAATATATATTTTAAGTATACATTAAGCCTTGGGTCAGAAATCCGGGTAACCTTCGGTCCCAACCTTGCCGGATAAATGGCCCGGTACTGTACTTCATTGGAGGACGAACTGCTGTGCATCCTCTTTGCACTATATACAAGATTTGCATTGTATGTCAGCAAGTTTCATCGAATCTCCAGTATTCTTCTCAGTTAGCTCGTCAACTTCTGGAATTTCTATTATCGGAATCGTCTTAATTTGAGTCTTTGGGGCCATTACCAGAGCTACTACGATCATGGGTACGACCGTCATTTTCATATTCCCATTTTTCGTAGCTCTCGAGCAAGGTTTTGATATTTATCTATTTTTTCCACTTTCTTACTATCTGCATTTGCGGTCTGCTGGAACAGCCACACCCAATATTTGATGCATTTCCTTTTCCTTTTCAACAACTTGATTTGATTTCTTGGTCTGGATTGATTGATAAGATTGATTTAACAATCCAAAAATATCTTACTTTTCCTATTCTTAATGACGGTTTATGATCGTATAATTTGTATGGTCGAACGCAAAGTGTTTGCATAGTTCCCAGTGAATCATTCACTTGTACCTGTTTTTGTGCACTCTTTGGAATCGTTTTATTTTCACTACTATTTATATTTTTCAAGCTTAGTTTGGTACAAAGCCAACTGAGGGGGATAAGGATTGGAAGACTATGCTACGCCAACCCCCAAAGTGGGAGGGTCTGCTTTTAATCTTGTTTTTTTTTTATTTGGGCCCCCAACACCACCCACTGACACCAACAGGAAACGCACAATTATCTCACCTATCAAGCAACCCTTGGTTATTTACTAAGCTTAGTTTAGTGTGGCACAAATGTCATTCTTACAGTAAATTCGACCCTCAGTGTAGACGCCATAAAAATGGCTATCGATGACTGGATCGAATAAATACCATTTCAATGCAATGTAACAATTGAGTCAGCTTGGTAGGTTAGATAGTCGCACGTTTCCCAGTTCTCAGTATCAAGTTCAGGTAAAAGCCAGGACTTCGATTGCCGATTTTCAAAGCAAACAGACCCGCCTTACTTGGAAGGTTGGCGCAACACATTCTTCCACCTCAATTCTCCTCTATTTGGCCTTGTGTTGTTTGTACAAAAACACGCTTAGTAAATATAAAGACACCATAAGCGAATTCTTTATCAGATTTTTGCAAAGATTAAGTGCATTTCTGAGACAGTTTCGTTGTCGAACGGAGTTAATCTATTTTTCATTGAATTATTCTATTTATTTGGGTGTTAATATCATTGACATTTAATTTTAAAAGACGGTATTTCTTTTGCAAATAAGTCTCAATGATCTACGTTAAGGCCTTACTTATAAAATATGACGCAAATATATGATAGTGTCAATTTCGATTCCTCTAGCCGTTCTTACGTTAAATATATCGGTAACATATTGATATTTAACTCTAGAACGCCCGACATTTGTTAAAGCCTTATTCTGATAATATGACGTCAAAATGATGAAGATGTCAGTTTCTCCGTTCTGGGTAAGTTGCTGACATTTAACATTAGAACAACAGTCTCAATATAACGATCTACGTAACAGGAACGAGTGGTAATTAAATACACTGGACTGAGAATGCTTTGAAAGGCTGTTGGGTGGTAAATAAGACCGCCAGGACAAACATGTACACACATAGGATATCTGCCCGGAAAGTATCCAGCCATTTTGAATACCTCGAGAACCGGTTGCGCGGCCTTTATGTAACTTGGCAACCAATCAGAAGGGCCTTACTGTGCATTCGTGAACAGACTCTCTGTATCCGTAGTGGGGTTACTCAGTCAGCGATAAGACGCCATTTAGTGAGCTTGTGTACTGTGTGACCGTCGCATTCACGATAACCGAGCCTGCCCATTCTTTACGTCTCGTGCAGGATTTCTGGCAAAATATCGCTTCGCCCAGGTCTGCTGCCAGTCCCCCTACAGTCCAGATTTGGCTCACTGTAGCCTCCAGCTTTTCCCAGGGAGAGAGGGTGGATAATTCAGACCGTAGACGAGATTAAGAAGAACGCGACAAGGCAGCTGATGGCGATCCCGAAAGAGGACTTTGCAAACTGATAAGCGGAAGGGACGCTAGGATAAGTGTGCGAGAGCCCTATGGAGGTACTTTAAAGAGGATTAAGGCAACATTACCCTAGGCACCGTATTTTTTATTAATATTAATTGCCTGGTTACTATCGGGGCTGGCGTCGTACACATAGAAACAAAATCTATTGAAGAAGACTAAGAATGGTTATTATCCCCTTTTCGGGGTTTTTCATTTGACATCTAAGAGCTTGGATATCTGACTATATAAATAATGGTGAAGGCAGGTGTGGTGGTTGTGTGTGTGTGTGGGGGGGTAATAGGGTCAATTTGTCGTCGGAGACAAAACAATACGAGTTGTCATTTATTCGCTGAAATGAGCAGCCGACCATCTTTTATCAGAATCAGAAGCTAAGATTCTAACACTCGACGTACAATGCGCGCGACACGTGCGCTCGAGATAGCGACAAGAACTGTTCTCACTGGACATGTGTAGTGTAATTTGTTCAGACTATGTTGCACCATTTATTTTCCCCCTCACGACAGGGCGAAACCGTGCCGTGGTGACGTCGAGATTGTAATCGAGAACAATAATATATTTCACGCATAAGCTTGGTTACCCCAAATACAATATTACGCAATTAATTACGCATGCGTACAATGCTTGTTGCTGTGGAGCTACGATGTACGACATCGGCGACTTCTTTTTCCTTTATCAATACGTTTAATGAGACCCAATCTTTTTCTTTCAAATGTGAAAGCTTATCAATCCTTGGCTCTACGGAAGGGAGGCTCAGTCTCACATTTGAACAGAGATTTTTGTTGACACTATCTTTTACAAGTCTATCAATCCTCAACTCTATACACTCACGGTGGGAACGTATAATAGAAAGTACAATGGTGAAAAATTACTAGATGGCAATTCAAACTGGGGGAGGAATGTGACCTGGGACCTTGGAGACTCACTGAGGTAGGGTAATGCCTAGTGAGCTAGTTCTATCCTCACCGGGTGCCCCACACTGGTGGCCTTGTGTTAGACCAAGAAAAGCTCAGTAAATATCTTAGTCAAAGCCAAAATAATTGGTATCAAATGAGTATCAAAGTAACTACCTTGCTTGCCATCGCGCTACGGTAGGCACCCAATATATGAATAGAGTGAGATAGAAATGAACAGACTGAGATATGAACATCGTAGCCCGATGGCTAATAAACTCATCTCGTAGATCATTCGCTTGTGTAGTGAGTTCGATCCTCACTCGGTGCCAAACTCAGCTAAACTTACATTTTGGCCTGCCTCAAGACTGAAATAGTTACGTTTTTCTTCCCATAGGGGCTTGTGGTCGCTTTTCGAGCCCAAGTAAAATGCTTAGATTTCGAATGCTGATTTTCAAGGAGGCACCCACTCAAGTTATAAGCTTGATTCAACACAATTTTGCTAACTCCCAATATTTTAGCTTAATAAATATCTATAAAGGCCTGTCTCATAGGTTAGATAGTATTTTCCACCAGTGTCAGATATCGGTTTTCGAGCTCAGGTGAAAGCCAAGATTTCGAATTCTGATTTTCAAGACAAGCAGCTAGGCTCTTCTAGGGTTACCCTGTTCAAATTTAAAAGAAAATGATTTCTAATTTGCATATACATACGCAAATTGAGATAAAATAAAGTCTTCAGGTGACTTCCTTCAACGTTATTGTGCAGTTATTTAACGAATAATGTTCAATGAAGTAACATTCAAGTAGTACAAATAAAATTATTGAAAATTCAAAAGCATACAGCTCTAAACTGCTGATTTTTGCAATTTATTTTTAAACGGTCTTAATACAGGACATTAAAGGTGTCCGGATAAAGTCAATACAGATAAGACAAGACAAAATCATTAAATACAGGACATGTCCTCTTTGATGCCCGGTAAAAATGATACAAGTGATACAACACATTTGGGGGAAATCGCACATTTCATTTAAAAAATTAAAAAAAGAAGAGTTTGGTGTAGTTTGTTTATTTTAAGCGGCCCTCACAAACAAGCGATCCGTAAACAGTTTGGTGTACTGTAGTTTGGTTGTTTGTTTTAAGCGACCCTCACAAACAGCATTAAAACATTTTGGTGTAGTTTGTTTATTTTAAGGTCGCAATAACATCTAATAGGCGTTGGACACAGCATTTGCTTTTAATATGTCTACTAATTTGTTTTTACTGTGCTTTCCTCTAACTTTTAATTATAAAGTAATTATTTGACCAGATGATGAATAAATATTTCCTCTTTCATTTATAATTTACTTATCTATTTTATTCAAATAGATCTTTTCTTTTTGTTAGATTACTGCTAAACTTAGTAAATACCAAGTATGTTCTGCTTCAGTATTTGCAGTGTATATACAGCTTAGTTTGACACAAGGCCACAGTAGTGGGACATCCAGTGAGGATCGAACTCATTACAATAGGCATGGTTAGCATCACAAGCTTGTTACCCATTACTACATTGATTGTGAAACGTGGGATTTCATTAAATTACTGATCCCTAGGGATTTCACGAAATCAGTTTCACAATCTTACTGTAACATATGTACGGGACGCCTGTCAACCCTAGGCTCTCCCCTCTTAGAAGACTGACACAACATAATCTTCCTACCGCCATTTGACTAAAATTAGTAAATATCGATAAATAAATGAGAAGATAGATATGAGCAGGATGAGGGGGAAGTGCATAGATAATTAGATATATAAATTGATAGTATTGAACAAATTTCAAAAGACTTGAACAGACTAATAGATATAAACAAACTGATGTATGAAAAAGAGATGGACAGAAACGCCATTATTGATTTGAGATTAAATGGAAACCATAAACATGCTCATTTTGTAAAGATCACTCGATAAAGAAGTAAAGTTTAAGATCACATTATCATGTAATTGCTAATTGAAACAAATCCATACAATCAATATACGTAAATACGCCATGAATAAAGTTCATGTAGATTAGATCAATGCAGACGAATAAACTGAGCTTTCGATCTTTCGCATATGTCAACCTCTGCCGAGCAACTATGATCACAAAGCTGTGTCATCCCTTTATAAATTGTACACATGGAAGCCGCTCTATGCCTTTGCCAGTTTTATGACTGTCCTGACTTTAAACTTCTTGTTTGGTAGCTTCAAGCTGACAAGGTCGGGCCGAGGTCATGTCTTGATATCGTAAAGCAGTAAAATATGTTTTAGGGTCCTACCCGTAAATCTCAGCCTGTTAGGGTGAAATTGAATCGCTTTGTTTACGAGTTTCGTCAAAAGGTACCCACCCATATCTGTCGTTTTTGAAGATGTTTACTAACGGAGTTATTAAAACTGGATCTACAAGCGAAACTGATTTTATTATTCCATACTAGTTTAAACATTATGTTGATCTGCATTTTCTTGTTTATGTTCAAACAGAATGAACCCGGATTTCACGCATTTGCAAATGAATAGATAAGGGAGACTACTCTAAATTTAATGTTTAATAGTTTTCTCCCTTGAGAAATGTTACAGACAAATATATAGGCATGTGTGGCGTATGATATAAGTAGATATATTTTTCGGACTAATGTTTTCATTTTTGTTGTCTTCAACTTAGCGTTATTTTCTTTGGCCTTTCTGTACTGTCCGAACTATCTAAGATGAGGGGTTTTAGTTATTCCACGTATTTTTCGGCCTATTATCTTCACCTTTGTTGTTTTTAATACAACATTCTGTCGGATAAATTCTTCAGCCTTTATGAAGTGTCTGCATTTCTAAAATGAAGTATTTTCATCATTTCACACATCTTGGACAATTACTTCCATTTTTGTTCTTTTTAACGCAAAGTTTCGGCCTTCCTGTGTTGTCAGAATTTCTGACATTTCATTAATCCACATATTTTTGGATTATTGTCCATTTTTGTAGTTTTTAACACAATGTTTCGGCCAATATATTCTTCGGTCTTTCTCAATCTAAAGGATGTTCACTATTTCACACATTTTTCATACTACTGCCTCCATCGTTGTTGTTTTTTTTATTTTACAGAACGATTTGACCGATATATTCTTCGGTCTTTCTCAATCTTATGTTGCATCTAGCAAATGTTCCCTCTAATTTTTTCATTGCCTGCACGGGGCCAAAAATCCCGTGAGCAACTAAAGAAGTGGAGTGTGCAGAAAATATCTTTACTTTTGAGATGATTATTGATTGTTTTGTCTTAAGTTTATGAAACAAAGGTTTTTACAAAAAGTGTATAATAAAACAAATGATTTACACAATGTATTGATTTTTCTTTATTATTTATTAATTGTTATTTAAATCTTAGAATTTCTGTAATAAAGGAAAGTGTAAGTATTTGTTGGCCAAAGTAAATGATTAACATATTTAATTCTTGGTAGACAGCCTAGAGACAGAATGTATGCACCAATGTATCTACACATTATAATCTTCGTATAAACCTGCAATCAAATGACGCAACTTGGAGAAAGAGCAATATGACGATTGCTTGTTCAGCCATGCAGTTTCTTTTGTTATTGAACTTTTTTCTTTATTTGAAACTTTAAAAATTCGTGCGCGGCATAACTTTTCTTGTGTGCAGCCGCACAGCTTAAAGAGAAATCTATCTGTCACTCCTAACAGGAATCTTCCGCGACTCTGTTAAGGCGTTCCATATCAAAGGTGAGCGTAAAGCCTGATAGAAATAAATTCCCAAGCCCCGCCTGAAAACTATCCTACACAAGACTTGGTACAATGGTCCTTTGACTGTGTTATTGAGGAGATGAGAAAGGGAGAGAAAAAGAAACGGACGAGACAACCGCCGGATGCAATATACACATAAGGGAGGCTGAAGGCCATAACAACCGTAGCGAGTTAAATGAAGATAATAATCTGAAAAATATGGAATAATAAGAAATACTTAATCTCAAAACTTCTGACAATAAAAGAAGGCCTAAGAATATGTTAGCCGAAACATTGTTAAAAACAACGACGATGAAGACAATAGTTCGAATAATATATGGAATAATGAAAGAACTTACAGAATTTCAGAAAATGATGGAAAGTTGAATAACATATCAGACGAAACCTTGTGCTGGTAACAACAATGATGAAGACGTCTTTAAAACATACTGAATAAGGAAAATATTTCACCTCAGAAGTTAAGCCAAAACTGGAAAGCCGAAGAATATATTGTCTGAAATGGTATGCTAAAAACAACAAGGATAAAAACAACTGTTTGAAAACTCTACAGAATAAGGAAAATAGTTAATCTCAGACTAGAAATAGACAGGAGTACACGTAGGTGTGAAGATTATCTCATTTTTCATGTGAGTTGAAGTGTTGTCTATATTAAGATGTTAGCTGATATTGAAAATGATGGCTACTATTAAAAATAGTGCTATTATTATAATATAATACATGTCTATTTTCCCTAAATTAAAAATTCACAATCGAGAGTAGAGATCAACAAAAAGAAAGTTCTATATTGATCAGAGCAAGTCGATCACCACGTAAAATGCAACAAAAAACCCAAATAGAATTCATTTGAAATATCAAAAGAAAACAACAGTGTATCTAAAATCTGATTAAATACGTATCCCATAAATACTCGTACATAAGCTGATCTCCTGCATTGGTTAATCCTTGACGTTTGTCCTCCTCTACCCCAAAAAAGAAATAATTCATTTATAAGATGACCAATTTTTCACGATAATCCAACAATAAATTAGGGTATGTATTCGCCTCGCCACGAGGGAAAATTCGACACAATGTCAGGTTTAATGCGGGGCCCTACAAGCATACATGTGGGATCCAACAATAAATTAGTCCAAGAAAGTACCACATTTTTTACTATGACACGTTTCAGGAAACTCACTAAACACGCTCCCACCCACGTCCTTTAAACTCAGGCACAGTGAACCTAAAGCAGCAAGTACCAAAGGCAAAATAGCTACCCGCTGGCAAAGGAGTAAACAGGGTTGATGGCGCCCAGGGCAAAATTATGTTTTTAAAAGAAGGTGCCCCCTCAAAACCAATGTTATTTAAAATTCTGAATCAATACTTATTCTAGAAATCAAACCAGTAGCACCCCACTGACTTGGCGCTCAAGACATGCACCCCGCTTGCTTCATTAGAGTTACAACACTGTCTGATGGTGGCGCATTATGTATTGGTGTATATGATAATATAAGGTTGATGTAGATTATAGTATTAAGTGTGAAAAATATCGAAAGGCTTTTCTTTATTTTTCATAGATCTATGACGTCCTTCCGGCAGCTCTTGCAACCAAGCGGATGCCAAACGTATCACGCTTCGCTTTCCTTTGGACTACATCAGTGAAGCGGGATTCTGTCGACTGGGTATCCCAGGATCTCCACACGCTTTTGCCCAGGCTTGCGCCCTGGAGATGTCACTTCAGTGTCGTTCCATTGTCTATCAAGACAGAAAGAGGCCTTCGTGGCTACTGCCATACCATATATAACAAGCTAGTTTGATGTTAAAAATGTCTACATAGAGCACTGAAAGGACGTAAGTAAGTTTCCCTATAGTCATATAATTATATAAACTAAGCGGTATCAAAGTATATACTATATATGTTCGTATATAAGTAGATCGCGTGCATAGGTTGACCCTAGTTTTGACTTGATGGTAATCGAACAACAAATTAACATAACGAAGCACCGCACATTTGGCTGCTTTAGGCTTACAATGACGATATTTTCCGACGTGCGCACGGCTCCGAACACGGAACATGCGATCCATTTCTTCACCAATGAGTTATCCATGAAACTCTTTAAAAAAAAGAGACACATATTTATGTTTGTGCACAACTCGAAAACCTTAGAAAAATCCGGGAAGACCACTTGCGCGATTGCATTATAAAGTCGCATCACGAGTAATATGCAAAGCTCTTTTCGGCGCGAAACATCCAGCTGCAAAAAGACGATTTTATTAGGAGACGCTTTCTAGCTGGTGAATATTTGAAGATAACAGTTGCTCCTAGCACTTCTCACCGTGCACAGATTCAATATAATGAAACTATTACCTATATACAGATCGGCTTCTCAATTTTCGATCTCTACTTATACACGAATCAGGGCCGGTCCCAGGGTTCCTGGTGCCCGGGTCAAGCTCAACTTGAAAGTATAGTGTTATCTTATTTATGTTTTACGGCGAGAAAAATAAATATATAGGAATAAAAAGTTATGGAAATTTCCTTTGCCAATTGTTCCTCTTGGTTTTCACCACAACATAAAGTATTTAACTGTCAGATATTCCTGAAAAATCTGACTTCACATCAATGAATTGTCTTATTTTGACTGTTTCTATTCTGTTCAATTTATCAATTTTCGCTTTTTTCCCCGCGTCTATTTGTTTTTGGAAATTCCTACCGTCTCAGACACATGATTGGTTCCCTCTAGCACTTGGCGACTGCCCGTGTTGCCGGTACGAAGGGCCAGCCCCGAAACGAGTATATATGGTGAGCAGAAGTCTTTTATTCTTTACTTTTTCCAAACTGCACTGCGCCACAACTGACTGCTTAGCTTTATAACTTACCATTTAATACCTGTGAAAACTTCACGGATATATTTGAATTTCTATGAAACAATTTTCTGAGAAAAATTAATAGTGAATTTGTTTCAGTTGAAGGGGTTCATAGTTTCTAATAGTGGGAAGGGGGTATTCTTATCGGCACAATTTTTACGCCTGGGTGAGAGAGTCCAGTGTTACGGACAACAAACCAAGAAAATCAGAGTTCATTAAATAAGTATATTAACTTAACATGAGTTGGCATCAGACCATCTATACTGGGAGATCCGAAGAGAGTCGAACCCACTAACAACGGCCAGCAAGGTTACCACGTCTGTCCTGATCGG
>VCCN01000640.1:68748-81299 GCA_006491835.1 Architeuthis dux
CCCCCCCTATTCTGGTGATTGAGTGACAGAGAATTTCCTCAAATTTCTAGCACCTTCCTTAGTATTCGCGTCGACCCCTGCAGTCCCATCCCTCAATCGAATCTCGTGTCTCATTTGTTTGGGACGATTTCAAGTGCGCGAATTATTATGTTTCCCTCACTATCCAGAAATAGAGTGTTTCGTAAGTCGAAATGGCGTAAAATGAAGAAGCAATTACCATTAATGTATATGGGATTTTTTTAGCGTTCCAGACCACGAAAATGGTGATGATGGTATGTTAGGCTGAGCCATCGGAGATTGGGTGATGAGAATTACAGGAAATTGCACTGTAGGATAGAGAGGAAGAAGGTGCCCGCTGTCTCTATAACGGCTTACTGCAAGTAACAAGTGCTGAAAGTTATTTTCATTTTTCACTTTTGTTTGCAAAAGCTAAAAAGTGGCATAAAGCGAACTTTCAAAGTTCGCTTTATGCCACTTTATGCCCTGATCTTCATATTCAAAAGCTGCTTCTGTTTCTGTTTCTCTGTCCGTAACAATGGACTCTTCCACTCGAAGGGAATAATTTTGCTGATGTGAAGATACTAGCGTTATAAAGAAATACGAAATTATGCAATACGAAACTAGGATTATGAATAAACTCCTCTTGGATATATAGAGATAAATCGTGAAATATATAATGCGGCGATAAGACTAACACAGCTTGATAAGACGAGGAGCCTCTTAACCTACGGCAGTTAAATTGACTGTATGTAGAGGTTGCATTGAACTTTCAGTTATGTATTATATTTCAGTTGTTATACAAATCTTTTGTCGAGATATCCATTATTATATCTCGTGAATCACTCACTCATAATATCTACTATCTACCATTTGAACAATGGACTATTCCACTGAAACGAGTTCAGTAATTTCTGTTCTAAATTATCATTTCATAGAAATTCAAATATATCCGTGATTTTTTTTCACGGGGATTATCTAGTAAATAAATGATAGGAGGACTTAAGAGAGTTCAAGAGTTTCTGGTGTCTAATCTGAGAACCAAACTGAAGTTAAGCACAGAGAAAAAGACAAATATAAAATAATGTCAACAACAAAACAGTATTGTAAATATATGATCCCAGTTAAACTATATACAAAAGATAACACTGTTAGGAACTGCTGACACCCTGGGAACAGTTCCAGAGAACCAACCTGAAGCTAAGTCCAGTTAGAAATGGTCTCTTTGGAAATACGCATACCCGAGAAAATTCTTCATATATAGTAATGCGTGTTGTGTTATAATAATAATAATAAACCTGGGGAAGGTTGGTACAATACAAACCACAGCGCTGTGTGAGGACGATGTGATGGGGGTTGGAGACCTGAGGAGACTTGCTGTCACTCAGCCTTCAGTGACATTTGGTGATAAACTGCTAACCATAGCACTGCTGTAGACTGATGGTAGTGAAAGAAGGGCTGGAGACTTGCTGTCACTCAGTTTCTAGCGATGACCACCAGGCATCTGGTGTAAACATTTTAAGAAATAATAATAATAATTTAATGGCCATTTAGAGGAGATACCAGGTAAATCATACAAATGGATATCAAAAGATCGCACTGTTAGGATCTGTTTACATTCCGAGGAAATCTCTAATGTAAAGTGACAATTTTGTCTATTTGGCTGTTTTGTCAAATCCAGTAATGAAGCCTTAAAATGTAGACTTGTATAAATAAAAAGGAGGTTTTAAAACAATTCTGTACTTTCTTAGGTCTAATCAAAAGATCAATTTGGATTTAGGTGCAAAAGAAAAAGAAAAGGATATAAATGTGCTTTTAGGAAATACATATATCCAAAGTAAATTCATAAAATAACACTGAAAAAATAAAATAAAATAAGAAAACAGAGTCCCGGGATCCTTAGATTAAAATCCATTGTTAATTGCAGAGATGAGTACTGGGCATTATCAGGACTGGACTTCTCGACCATCTTGAGCAGATCCTAGGTAAATCATCTCCAGGAGAACTGCAGAAGATCACACTGTTGTGAATTGCTCACATCCTGAGGACAGTTCTAGGCTTTATTCGGTCTAACCAAAGCGCTAATTTCATTCTTGGCACAAAGAGAAAAATAGCAAATTTTAGGAGAGATCTAAGAATTGTCTGTGTCTTATCTAAAGACACAAATTGAATTTAGATTGAGAGAGAAAAAAAGATAAATTCCGGTATCAGACCATTTATCCGGCTTCTCGAAAACCAGAATAACCAAAAACCGGCCTTTTCCCCTTCAAATTGGCTAGTTTTGAAACTGGCAGGCGTCGTAGTAGTTCATCGCTCGGCTGCTTTGAAGGGATGAGAACGAACGCATTAACACCCACTGACAACAAACTATTCAATCATATAATGGTTTAATCAATTTATATCATTAAAAAAGAAGAATTGGAGAAAAATCTTATATAAAAAGTATTATCTTCCATCATATAGAAATGGGGTTATTTGTTTTTGAAAACTGTTTACATTTGTACAAAAAACGCTTAGAAGATTGGAAAATTTCCAGTGCCAAATAGAGACTAATCAACTAATTAGTAGAATTTAATAAAACTTTCGGTATTTATTTATTTATTATTTAAGTATATATTAAACCATGGTCTAGAAAACTGGGAAATCAAGAAATCCGGGCCATCTCCGAATAAATGGTCCGGTACTGTAGTGGAAAGTATAACAATGTTAGTTTTGCAGCACTCACTTGATAAATATTGAAAACAATAATAGTGTGTTTTTTTACAGCAATCACTAATAAATCGTGAGAATTGCAACGGTGCCTCTGCTTTGCAGCAATCACACAATAATAATGATAAGAATCAGAAGAAAAACAAGCTTTAAGCAATCATCCAAAAGTCGTCATTTGCGGATTGTGTATTCCCAGCGTTTCCTTTAAACTCTCAAGTATTTTTTCTGCCTTATTTGAAGTGCTATCTACCACGCCCTGATGTGTCGTGAAGATGTATATATTTATGTTTAACTTGTTTACAAAAGCGGATCTTGAAACCAAAATGGGAATCTAAAAATACAAAAATCGACAAAAAAGGAGCACTCAGCGTAGCCTGTCTGTTATTCTGAACTTTGTGGCCAGTTAAACAATCACAATCTGCTCTCACGTAAAGTGTTTGTTCGTCTCTCTCCAATTAACTCGGCTCAAAGCGTCGAGAGGTTAACAGCAAAAGATCACGCAAAGGTCCGTCACTACTTGAGACGAGACTCAACTGGAGAGAGTTCAAAGTCTGTCCAGAGGGATACCTGCGCTAGAAGACTAAAAAACACGGCTGGCGATTTTGAGCGCGAGTCAAAAGACCGCTCTCAAACCGCTGACGCATTGAACCGTACGGGCTTTCATAACTGAATCTGACCCTTCAAAAATGAGGATATGGAATCTGCAGGGTTGACCCCTTGCGGCTGGTCATTGCTGTCTGAATGAAGCAAGACTGGTTTCTTTCAATTAGTTGAAATAACAGCCGGAAATGAACAGATGCAATCTGTTTCGTCCGATTGATGTGACTCTAGCTGTTTTGGTGGGAAATGGTCAAGTATGTCCGAGTGATAAGCGGGGGTGAATGTGGGGATTAGAAGAAGATCGTGAAGGGGGCGAGAGGAAGAGATTGTGCGATGCAAACGTGAAATTATTCGTCGTCGAGAAGGAACTGGCCAACAACCACACATTAAGGATTATTATGACACCAAAGGAGAGAAAAAAAAAAGGCTTCGTGCCGCAGGGTGGATTGTGGAAAGAAGAAACGGAAAATTAAGGCGTGTAAAACAAAAACGGAGGGAACAGGAAGAAGAAAAGATGCTGAAGTTAGAGAAGAAGAAGAAGAAAAGATTAGGGAGTAGGTTCGGAAAAAAGAAGTAGAGAAGGAAATAAAGAAAGAAAGGGTAAGAAGAAGAGGAGGAGGGAGAAGAATGACGTTGGTGAAGAAGAAAGGGGAGAAGGCAGAGAGGTGGAGTAAGAGAAAAGTAAAAAGGATAGAAAGTAACAAAAAGCTAAAACAAATGTCTTGATTGTGGTTGGGACCTTTTTAATGACCCCCAAGCACAGAGAGAATGCTTAAGTGGTTAGTGTACAACAATCACTACATACACAGCTACACACACAGATCTTGTATTTAACTGACCATCCAAAAGAAGTGATTAGTAAACAGATAAGACAACACAAGAAAACTAAAGTCATTGCTTTTCAATTTCTAAAATAACTGTAAAAACTGTGTGTGTGTGTGTATATAAATGTGTCCACACCGCACTAAATTGTAAATGAAAACATTTTAACATATTTGACAAAAGGTTATCACCGCCACATTTTATACATGCTATAAGAATTCGTTTGAGAACCTATACTTTTCAACCTCAGTAGAGGGGATAATTATATTAGAATCATGATAAATTGTTTTGAAAATAATTGTACATGCAGTGGCGCATAAAGCGGGTAATGGGAAAAAATTATTTCAAATATTTAATAAACAGGTTTTCCCCGCTATCCAAAGGTAGAGCGTTTCTATAAAAACCTTTCGAAAGGCGTAAAGCGAAGAAGCAATTAATGTTTATTTATATAGGACATTCTTTTAGCGTTCCCATCCCAAAAATGGTGATATGTTAGGTTGAGTTGTCATAGGTTCGATGCTGAGAGGTACTCTAGACTGTGATGTAGGAGAGAGGGATGAACAGGATGGGTGCTGCCTCTATAACGGTTCACTGCAAAACAAACGCTGAATGCTATTTTCGCTTTTGGCCTTTTTTGTAAAAGCGAAAAATAGGCGTAAAGCGAACTTTCGAAAAATAATTTTTTTAAATTATCTTAAATATATAATTTAAATAGAACGGAAATACAAACAATCCCTTTTTTTTGTATAAAATGTTGAGAAAATATTTTATCCTACATGATCTTCCATTTGTAAATAAATGCTTTCACTTTCTACAAAAGGTTTTAAAACCTTTTAAAACACATGATCTTCTGTTTGTAAATAAATACCATCATTTTCTCTGAAAGAGTTCTAAGAAGAACTCTTTCATCCTATATGATATCCCATTTGTATTTAAATGCTTTCTTTTTATATGAAATGTTTCCAAATCGAAAACCTTATGTCTCACAATATTCGGACAAAATTGAGTTTCACCGTATGTCAAAATCACGTTAATTTTATCAGTTGCGCATGGCCATCGTATTGTTGTACATCGTTATATTAAAATAAATACAAAGAGAAAATGGATAGAATTTAGACGGAGAAGGGATTTTTAAAAAAAATCATCTGCATAACAATATATCTCAAATGCTTTTTAAGCTTACACTTATATTTTTGTGTTCTAGCCGCGTGTAAATATATGGTAGCGAAAATGAGAAGTGAACGGCTATTATTTTCTATAAACTACATTTAACATTAACTGACTCTAATCACAGGCTTTGATAATTTTAGAGGACTTCTTTGTAATTAACTTTCAGTTGTAGAAGCAAAGAACCAATGCGTGTGTCTTTAAGACTTTTGTTCTGAAATGTCAAAATTTTAAATACTTAATGCTTACTTAAAATAGTTAAATATTTAAACATTTAATAACTCCAATTAAATATTTTCCATTTAATAACTAATTACACAGCTTTTGTTTAATAATTTTAGATGGCTTCTTTGCAATTATCTTGAAGTTGTTGAAGCAAGGAACCTAAATAAAACCCCTGACCATGTTTAAATAGACGAAATCTTATGGACCAAAATTAACCGAAAACAGAAAAAACTATATTTTATTTCAATTAAATTTGACTAGTTTTTACTTTCATCCTAATTTCAGTTGTTTTTATATACAACATTCAATTTGGGCCACTGTTTATACGGCAATGAACAACAGCGCGTTCGGATAATAAAGAATAAGCCTTCGGTGAGAATCGAAGGTAAAAACTAGTAAAATTTAATTGAAATAATGTGTTAGAGTTGCTTCATCCAATAATAATAATACAGATTGATAAACATTTATTATTATTTTATTACTAGATATGTAACATCTTATAACACTCTGAAACGATACACTTTTCGACAGCTAGAACAGCGCAAAACCAGAATTAAGGTAAGGAAGAAAAGAAAAGAAAAGGAAAGGAAAAGGAAAAAGGAAAAGGAAAGGAAAGAAAAGGAAAGAAGGAAATCCAGAAAAATCAAAGAAGGAAAAGGCGAAAGAAGAAAGAATATGTAGAAAGTATTCGGAAAATCCACCGCCCGAAAGGTCTTGAGTAAAAAAAAGTATAAGCTGGGTGAATCATCCTTGAATTTATTTCATGGCTGGCACCTTGAAAGTGAAAAATTAATATCTCTCCAATGTCTACAGCTGAAATGTCTGTCTAGACGTCCTGTATTTCCGGGTTAGTTTTTTTTTTCTCTTAAGATTAAACTTCTTGAAAATTTAATTTAATTTTAGCGTCTGTCATTTCTCATAAAGCATGTCAATTTATTTTGAGTTGAGCGCTGTTCAACATCAACACTCGTAGGCACAACAGGGAACCATTCGCTTTTTTCTCCAATTGAACATGGCGGAAATGCAAAACAAACGTAGACAGCAAACAAAATTTAAAGAAACAGAGACATAAAATAATGGACGAATGTCAGCGTGTTCCTCCAAGTGTGTGTGCATGCGCATGTGACGCCCTAGCAATATATTTTTCTAATTGTATATCAGTCTTTTCCCCGGAAACATCGTCTGGGAAGTTCAACAAATCGCGTAACTGATACTTTCGTTCGATGATATGCACATTATTTGAAATTATGTAACGTCCGGTTGAAAGACAAACACAAATGATGACGTAGTCGACAAATTTGTGAAGTTGACGTAACAACAAGTTTTGTATGGGCTTCGTGTAACTTGAGTCGGGAAAGATGGCAGGAGGAGACCGACCTGCTTGTGGTTCAATAACCACCGGAAGTGGCCCGCAGAAAGCGACCGGAAAACGTGAAATAAATTTCACTGTCTCGCATTTGCTGAGAGACGAGTTGGCCACCAAACTGAAATCCGAAACGTCAGACCTTTGGCGTGATTTAATTTTTAAGTCTTCGGTTTACATTTTACAAACAAATAAGACGGAGTGGATGAATAAAGCAATTTTCTATAATTTTGAACAAAGAAACTTTTAAATAGAATGAAAAAAAAATGGTTCACTCAATAAAACACTGGCCATTTCAGTCGAAAATTTTACAAGGCATACATTCGCAGTCAACGGAGCCTAAAGGAGGCAACTGGAGAAAATTATTCATATAAGATCTCTATCCGATCTGTCAGTAACGCTTACATTCATTTTTGGATATTGAGAATCCCTTTCTACCTGATTATCAATGCATTTCTATTGTAAAATCATTTGCAATACTTTACCAAGTAAAAATATTCCAATGCATTTCTATAGTAAAATAGTTAGCAATGCATTTACATTATACATAAAATAACCCCATGTTGTCTGTAACGCTTGCATTAATTCATGACCACTAACAATCCCCTTCTCCCTGAGTTAGTTATAAAATTGCAAATCTTTCCGTACTTTCAGAATATTTATTTTGTTGGTGCTGAAGATGACTCAAGCTAAGCAAGGGACCAGGTAGAGTAGCGATCAAGTCAGTGGGCAACGATAAAATAAAAGTCTAAATCTTACCTACGTAATCGGATTCTACTGGAATCCGTGCTAAAATACAGCCAAGATTATTGTTTCATTCCCCCCCTACCACCAAAATTCGCTCTTTCACTAATGTTTAGAGTGAAAGAAAGTTTTGATGTACTTTATAAATCCCACCCATGATATTACGTTATATAGACAGCTAATTTTAATTTAATCTTTAATCCATTTCTATAATAGATTTCCAGTGCATTTTTATATATGCTTCTAGTATTTACTTTGTTAATATCTTTTACCGTATTTGTTTAATAAATCCAACCTTTGATATCATGACTTAAAGAAACAGCTAGACTTAATATAAAATGGTACTCATCACTTAATATATAATATATTACAATATCTTAATATATAATATATTGCAGTAATGTATAAATAAAGTTGAAGCAATAGAGTGTTCAATCAGTAAGTATCTGAAAAATGATTGGGAATGCCTATCTCCTAAACAAATGTGGCATTGAACAGCTTGACATAATGCTGTGTGACACCCGAGAGCCACTTGTGAAAAGCGCCCAAACGTCTTTTATAACCTGACGGAAATGGAACGTCAAACATGCTGCAAAATCATTTCGGATGATGGGACTAGAAAAAAATATGGTGCCAGAAGAGATTCGCCATATTGACGAGATCAAGCGTCTCACGACAGCTATTATACATTCTTAGCTTTTTTGATCAAATAAATGGATGTTTTCTGTCCAAGTTATAACTTCTTAGCTTCAAGAATAAGTTCATACGAGTGAAAACTAAATTATTAGAAAGCACAAAATTAATAACTAGTTGGTCAAAATCAATTTAATCGCTCGTTTGTATACACTGCTCTGCACTACGTCTGTGCGATAGGTATATTTTAAGGTTCTTTTGGCTTTTTCTTTCACAGAAATGCTTCTATTTGCCTCTGTGAGGTACTAATTTCAGTAACTAAGCAATACAAGCCCATCAATTCGGAGGGGTCTTTATATAAGGCGTCAGGTAACAGAGGGGTAACCATAAAAACGCTGGTTTGCAGTGATTGAGGGTAATACTCTTACACTTATTTTTCCACATTGTTTTCTATCAAAGGAATAATTGCAGATCAATGGAATCACCACGTGTAGTAGTTTTTAATGAATGATATTTTAAACTAAATTTAAGATAATAAAAATAAGATAATAAAAATAAGTTTTTTCAATAAGCCATAATAATGCTTAATGCACAGCTATCACTAATATCATTGTTTCATCTCAGCCCTCCAAATCCAATTAACAAGATGGCATATTTGAACAGTTTTCACAGTTGGAGAGGTTAATGCATTTGAGTCCTGCTAGAACACATGCACAGCGGGAACCTTGCCTACAGTCACCATCAATAAATGAGTGATGTCTCTGACTTCGGTGGGTGTTGATTCTTGGGTAAACATCACTGGGTGTAGTCCTGAAGTGTCACGGAACCATCCGCAGTTGGCTGGGTCATCCAATGCTGGCTTAGTGACATGACTGTAACACCAGATCAATGACTTGTACCTGGCTCTGTGAGCATGCTGCATGAAGGCACCCTCAGTGGGAGGCAACTGCGCTGTAGGTTTATCTGTAGTGGGCCAGCAGGGCCTACCGTGCACCCCCCATGATTCTACATTTAGGGTACCAAAATGTTCCCTAGGATGTCCTCTTTCAGAAAAAAGATGTTCCCAAGAATAAAGTTGGGAAGAACTACCTCATTTGCATAAAACAAAATGGCCGCCAGCACACACCAAAAAAGACAGAATTTCATATCTCGGCTCCCAATTGACATATCTTGCTATGGTACACTAAATGTAGAATCATGGGGGGGTGCACGGTAGGCCCTGCTGGCCCCCGGCCTATAGTGGTTGCATACAAATGTCGTAATTTGTCTAGTGTCTCACACTGCTCTCCCTTATTTCTGTAGAATCCTAGTACAAACGTCATGGCTGATTCCATCCAATAATCCAGTCTAATTGGCCTAACCCAAGGACAGAACTTCCAGATTCAGTTAGGTTGCAGAGTACTGATAAATCAGTGTTCTTTCCAATTCCAAACAGAGAGTTGGTAGAGTCACAACCAGTCAAACAATGCACAGATAGCAACAAATTCTAGTTTCTCTGTCAAATCTGCTTTGTTGGTCTTCCTCATGGCACCGTCATGACTGTGTTTCATCAGTTAAGGAGCTGGAAACAAACCATATTTGGCAGAATCTATTAGCACATATGTGCTGGACAATACCAAAGTTGCTTATACTTGCAGAGAAGGTATCTTGTGATGGCCCTGGGGATATCAATGAGTATTTCAATTGTCAAGAAGAGGCCGATACCAAGATGGTCCTGCATGCAGTACATATCGTCCCAGAGTATCAACGAACAATCATCCGGACTGGCGACACCAATGTCCTGGTGACCCTTCTCCGTCTAGTGTAGACTTGGAATGATGACCGAGGAAGTTTACATGCTGGCAAGTTTGTGACTAGAGAGCGATACATACCCGTTCATACCATAGCATCGGAATTCGGCAAAGATGTTTGTCAGTTTCTGTCATCGATGCATGCTTTGACTGATGAGTCTACCAACTCTGTCTGGAAAGGAAACTGCATCTGAAGTTGACTCAGTGGATGATTGGGTGGAATCAGCCATGGCTTTTGTACTAGGGCTCTACAGAAATAAGGGGTTAACAGTATAAGACACTAGACGAATTACGACATTTGTATGCAAACACCACAGATAAACCTACCGCCTCTCACTGAGGATGCCTTCATGCAGTATGCTCACAGAGCCAGGTACCAGTCATTGATCTGGTGTTACAGTCACTGGCTCTAAGCCAGCATTGGATGACCCAACCAACTGCAGATGGTTCCGTGACACTTCAGGACTTCACCCAGTGATGTTTACCCAAGAATCATCACCCACCGAAGTCAGAGATGCATTAAGCATTATTATAGCTTATTGAAAATACTTATTTTTATTATCGAAAATTTAGTTTAAAATAGGATTCATTTAAAACTACTACACGTGGTGATTCCATTATTCCATAGATGGAAAACGATGTGGAAAAATAAATGATTATTACCCTCAAACCTTGCAAACCTTACAAAGGCAAATAGAAGCATTTCTATGACAAAGAATGACAAAATAAATCCTTAAAATATACTTATCACACAGACGTAGTACAGAGCAGTGTATATTTTGAGCGATTAAATTGATTTTGTCCAACTAGTTATTAATTGTGCTTTCTAATAATTTAGTTTTCACTCGTATGAACTGATATTTGAAGCTAAGTAGTTGTAACTTGAACAGAAAACATCTATTTAATCTAAAGACTGCGTAAGTTATGTTGAAAACTGAATTGCATTAAATTCCTTAGACAGAATAAAAAACAAATTTCAATGTAATAATATTTATGAGCCTATAAGACTTGGGACCGGGGGGGGGTGCTCCTTGAGGGGCCCCTCCAACATTTAGTGAGATTTGTTAGTCGAAATGCAGTAGGTGAAGTACTAATCATAAAGCTTCCCCCCTTCAGTTACGCCCCTGTTCTGAGACACAACGTCCATACATCCTCTGAAAACAAGAAAACTAAATTATTATCTTATAGAGCAAAATAGAGAATTTATATAGGGGAAAAATGATAAAAAATCCTTTAAAGTGGTCCTAAAATCATCAATATGGTAATTTAGCCCTAATAGTGTTTTGTTTGGGGTGTCCGATAATAAAAAATCAGGAAACCAGTGAAATACAAACATTATTGTGGGATAGAACAGGACATGTGAATATACGATTTTGAAAAAGATCGATAATCCATTGAGAGAAAAGGGGTTAAAAAGCATACTTGTACACCTTTTAGATAAGTACAAAGCCAATATTCTATGAATAGACACCCATACCTTTCATTTGAGACCGGTTTCATTTTGTTCTACCGCCGGGAGGAGGGGTAGGTCATTTTTTCATCCCCTTGGCTACTGCATTATTGTGGCTTTGTGCTGTATGGAGCAAAGCTTAGTAAATATCGATACCCAATGTGAACTTGTAATCCCTCTTCCATAATGTACAAAAAGCTGTTCTAGGCTTAAGTCGACTACGACTTCTTCGTGTGGTCCTTGAAATTTAAAAAGAAAAAGATCCCGACGAATTTTACTCTTTTACTAAAATTCAAGTCTAAATTCAATTATTTATATTTTATGTCGAGCATATAAATCGACATCTGATCTGGAAAAATAAAACTTTAGAGCTTTCATCTGTTCTTTACACGGATATCAAGGGGTTTTGTTTGTTTGCTCAATTCTCGCAAAAGTTCTTTACAGTTTTTACAGCTCTAAACAGAAAAAAGATTTTTTTAAAAACGCTTACAATTTATGACTTCTTTGTTCTTTTAAAAACAAACTTTTGTCAGTTTTTAATTGACTTTTTGTGGAAACAATGTTTGACAATATTCTCCGATCTTTATATCTGTCGATTTTTATTCTTCTATGCCTTCGTAAAAAAGGGAAATTCGCTTATCATGACTGTCAATTACTGGGCATTATGTATTCGCTGCCTTTATGACTGCTTTTTGCGATCCGCTACTTCTGTTGTGTCAATCAAGGGAAGAAGAAGAAGAAGAAGGGAGGGAGAAACGAGGAACGAGTGGCTGGAAAGAAAAAATGAAGAAGAAAAGAAAGATAAAGGAAGGGTAAGAAAGACAAAGAAAAAGAACCACAGAAAGGCTGGCAGAGAAAGACAAAAGAATAACTAAGAAAAGGAAAGTGCAAGAAAGACATAAGAGGGTGCTTTAAAAAGAGAAATAACTAAACGCGCTACGTAGACATAAAAACAGGAATAAAATAAATGATGCGTCCGTTTAAACATACATCTTGAGAGAGAGGGCGAGCGAGAGAGGGCGAGCGAGAGGGAGAGAGAGAGGGAGAGAGA
>VCCN01000640.1:85821-107810 GCA_006491835.1 Architeuthis dux
GTATGTCTCCTATATGGTAATCTGTTCACTACGTCTGCTCAAATCATTCATTTAAAAAAGAAAATTACCTAACAATTAGAAGAGAAAGTTTGTAAAGTTTAATGTTCAAACATTCGATTCAAGAAGACCACAAGGTGTAAAAGTTCAACCGTTTTGCCGAAGAGAAAAAGAAACAAAATTCTTGTTTTTAAATAATAAAAAACCCCACTCCCTTAACAATCTGTCAAGCAGTTAAAAAATGTGCCATACCCCGGAATAAAAATAATTGTGCAAAATGTCAAGGCTTTCAATTCGAAGCAGGGGAAAAGACCTCAGGCAAAGAAAGCACTTATTTTGCCGAAAACAATGATGAAGTGAAGCAGTTAAACCCTTCAGGGACGATCAGCATGATTACGATTTTGTTTTTGTATTAAGCCCAACCCTGAAAACAAAGACAACGAAGGAAAACATTTAATGCGTTAATTGATAGTTGCAAGAGAAATCCAGGGGGAAATGGAAGATTACAAAACCCGGAATGTGGCCATGAGGTAAAGGAAAACGCTTTTTGGGGAAGAGAAAATGAATAATAGCCGAAAATTGTGGATTTCATAACTTTAAATGTATATAATCATCTCACTTATCTAACATTATAGGGAAGAAATAAAACCTGGAATTTAGTCATTACTAACAATATAACATAGGCAATAACATTGATTTTAACACAATGATCGTTACTGCGACCATTGTTTTATTTTCTTGAGCAAGAACAATACAAATAATCTCGATGATGATTATTATTATGGTGGTATTTGTATTTTATTTATTATGAAGATAATATTTTTTTTAAAGCTTAAACAATCATAGCTGGATAGATGTATGTTATTTCTGTTATGTTAGTAACAGAGCAACAAAGACAATATTGTATTTTACACCATCTATTTCCAAGTGAGTATGTTTTTCGTTGCAGTAGTAAAAAAAGGTTTTACTGATTTCAATAAAATAGATTCAGCGTTTAAGGTATAACATAATGCACCTCTGAATGGTACACCTAAACAGGATATAAACACAGAAAACAACTGCACACAGCCAAAACAACAACCAAGTAGTATTGCAAATGGCGGCTATTAGTAATTCGTTATATGTTCGATATCCTTGTAAATTGAAACCGTTTTTACATTTTGCAGTTTTACTTGATATTGACAGTCAAAATATCAAAGGAAAATTCAGAGCAGAGTGACCCTGGCCTAAAAGTCAACACCTCCAAGGCTGGTTAGTGACATACACAGGCGAATCCTGGATTCGTCCTGCGGCCGGGCAAATAAACAGTATACAATGTCCAGCACCTCCCCTTTGCATTAAAAGAGGAGGATCGGGATCTATCTGACGCCTTCGCTACACTGTTTGGGAGGACTGGGCAATTTTGTTCATGTATGCGTGTGAGCCCCCACGTTAAATTGACCTTGTGTCAAATTTACCCACGTGGTGAGGCAAATAAATCTCATACTTGTAGTAAACTGACTGACTTAACTGACCTTACATCTACTGCTGAAACAAGCATTATTTTCTTCATTATACTAAGCAGTTGCTTATACAGTTCATTCTGGGGGTCATAAATAGAAGCTCAAATTATATCAAATCGTTTTCCACATATGCCTATAAGTCAGTGAATCTGTACGTGGGGCGCACAGCCTAAAAGAGTGAAAAGCGTCCCGTGGTTCGAAACTGAGACGTGTTAAGGCATAACTGATTAATTCCTAATTACACAATGCTAATAATTACCAATTTTACAATAGATTCCATAGTAATTAATGATTAACTCATTAACTTTGGGAGGTATAAAAGCGATATTATAATTGTCTTGCTGTTACTAAATATCACAAAGAAATTACAAAAATGTTTGTAAGTGCCCTAAAGTTCATATATCAGTATTTTATTTTACATAAGAAAAATTCTTCAGAATTCAGAGCAGTAGAGCTTGAAGCTTTATACCTGCCGTGCATCATCAATAGGTACCTTTCTGTCTATTAGGTCAATAATGTTTGACCAATGAAAGGTGGCTGCTTCGAGGCACATTTGAAAGTGAAACAAAAATATCAATTCAAAACCAGCATATTTTGAATGGCTAAAAATGAAGTTTGAAAATAGATCAACAATCAATTCATTGTTTTCTGGACGAACTGTAACTAATAACATCACTCCTGAGGCTAGTTATGACATTTCTCAATGTATAGCAAAAACTGGGAAGAATCATACTTTAGAAGAAGCAACGATTTCAATTTCTTCTAAAAACTGTTCTGTAGAAAAATGACAAAGATGTCAACAGCATGCCACTGAGTAACGATACAGTTTGCAAAAGAATTCTTCATATTTGGTAGAATGTGGTTTTAGTGTTGTAAGTGAATTACTACAAAAATAGAAGTAACCGACTAGATGTCACAACGAGGAGACTCATGACTGATGCGAGCTAAATTAGAGCTTGAAATCAAGACCAAAGTTCTCACCAGGCTACCAAATTGGATGATTGATTGATTGTTTTGTTTAACGGCACATCGACATTTGGTGGGCAATTTAGTGCCGAATTCAGTAGATGGGGTCCCATATCCTCGTGACTAGAGACTTGAGGGGGGATCCCAAATCCCTGTCACTGAGACAAATGCCACGAGGACCGGGATAAGCTGGTCAGTGGTCAAAAGCTTCTCAGGATGAATCCAGAGCATGCTAATGGTGATCGCCTCCCGACCAGCTGGCCAAGATATCATGTGCAATTCCTCCCAGATATCCGGAGATACCCGAGCATGCCACAAGGACCCCCGAAGGGCCGTGGTTCTCTGAACTTCGACGCCATGGCGGTTTCGAAGAACAGATACTACACTTTGATCTCAGCCAAAAGGCCGAGCCCTAAGCACCAAACCTGAATTTGTCATATCTGTAGATGATATTGTAAATTGAAAGTGACATTATTATAGCATGTCATGTTTAATTCAAAATTTTAAAACTTCTTTTAAAAAGATTTCTTGTCGTTGAAATTATTTCTCGTTGATTTAATTTTCCTCCTTAATTTAAAAATTCGAAATGTTGGTATATTTCTGAATCTAACATTATACCTTGTCAACACCAAATTTGTTTTATTATAATAAGGGGAGATTAATCAAAGTGCGAAAGCGCAAGTTTTGGCTGAAGGCCAAGAATTTAATTATACATAAGCGAAAGCATATGAAATGTGTTTCTTTTTGCCACATGATATATAATTAAATTACCTTTTTTTATATAGTAAGGGGGGACATCAATTTTTTGAGCTGTTGATGTGGGGCATGGATAAAAAAAAGTTTAAGAACCACTGTTATAAGCAAAATCTTTGGCCTCGAAGAGACAGGGTAAATTTTCATGGCTTAGTTCAAAGAAATAAAAAGACTCTTCGACGCTGGGAAACACGGTAATTAATATATTAATAATAACATCGGCAACAACAAAAGTGCAAAGATAGTACTAAAAATAAAATCAGCCATAACAATAATAATGATAAAAAATAATGACAACAACAATAAT
The DNA here is from genome assembly GCA_006491835.1 of Architeuthis dux. Lineage (NCBI taxonomy): Eukaryota > Metazoa > Mollusca > Cephalopoda > Oegopsida > Architeuthidae > Architeuthis > Architeuthis dux. The sequence goes on from VCCN01000640.1 coordinate 89,347, forward strand.
AATGGAAATCCATTGAATTAATTTTCACTATTATTTACCTTCTTAATTAAAATTACTCAATGTGTTACGATACTTCATCTAATAATAAAAGTTTTTAGAAAATAAAAGAAATCTTGCGTTCTCTTATATGACAGGAATACTGGATGCATTCAATCACCCCTTCTAAGCGAACGCGTGTATCTTCTTTTAAAACCATTAAATATTTCAAATAATTAAAAACGAAATGGCAGCAATAACTTGAAAAGTAAACAGAAAAAAGGAACAGAGAGAGCTAAGTGGAGCGTCGTATATTTATCAATTATCAAATGACGTTATATGGCTTCATATAGATAATTGTCCAATCGGAAAAAGGCTGACTTCCTGTCACGTTACGTATTACCAGTCAGTACACCATATTTTCTCATCGTCGTGTCGATGGGTGGGGAGGGAAGCTGTTATTTATTTTTCACAGCCACAACGTGCAAAACAAGCCAACGGCAAAAGCGACGACAAGCCAAAATAAAAGCGAAGAAGGCTCTCCCCCGAAATTAATAAGAAGCCATTTTGATTGTCCAACGAATAAACAATACACGAACGGACGACGCACATCAAACAGTGGGAGCAGCAGCAGCAGCCGACTGTGAATAAAGGTTGGCATATAATCGACGGGACGTGATTGTTTTAATGAATGCAAATATTTGTAAAGGTTGATTATAAACATGGAATGATAATTACAGGTTTTTCACGCGAAGTATCCTAATAATTTCGCGCAATATTGTTAATCTGTCAGACTTCTGTACATTGTTCCACAAACAAGCATGTTTAGTTTTATTTTCAATGATAAAAAAAAGCGCTATTTTCCATAGGCTAAATTTATTCCCTGCTGCGAGATTCTCTGTGCCGTGAGTTCGATATTTAAAAAAAACAAAAACATAATGCATTGTTCACAGTTTTAAGACAGACTGTAAGTTTATTATTTTCTTAAAATGTAAGGGAAAGAAGAGAAAAAGAAAGAAAAATATTCTTATGTTATACGTTTATTTCCGTAAAAGGAATTGAAGAAAAGATGTTATAATTAAAGATATCGATAACACAAGGCTGTAAAGTCTAATGGTTTCTATCATAGATAGATTTGTATATATTTCTATGTTCGCTACTTTTATCGACTCAGAAAGTTTTGGGAATTCCTGGTAGCCAGCGATCATCGGACTGATCTCATCGACAGGGAGCTTTATTTTCTAAAAATACTCGATTAAAATTAAAAGTTTCCAAATAATTTACGTTATCAAGAGTATTTCTTGGTTTGTGCTCATACTATTTGTATGGTCGAACTCAAGTAGCTAGCACATTTCCCAGTGAATAACTGTCCCTACACAACAGGGGTGGATTGGGCCGCCGTGACACCGGGCAAAATCCCGGTGGGCCACTGAGTGTGTCGGGCGATGCCGCCTAGAGCTTAATCAGTAGGCTGATAACCTGATTCGCCTCTCTAGTTTTAATACTATTATGTGCTACTGAGCAACCCACTACACTGGTTATAGGTGTCTATTATTGGGCAGCTTAGCTAAACAATTGTGCATTTTGTGATAAAAGCATATAATTTGGTGCACTTATAGCCAAAGGCATTTAAAAAATATTTGGATATTGATGCATCATGAACTTTCAATATGTCGCTCATGTATGGTCTTCACTATCATATTATATCCATATGGCCTGCATCTGTTAGGAATGTCGAGAAGGATTCATGGTACCCCTTTGACCAGCCCCATCTACACAGTGAAGGTAGTTCTGGCGTTGAGACCAGCATCTGACCCCACACATGGTCATTTTGAATTGTGAGATAGAAGGAAGCTTCTAGGCAATTCTAAAGTTCCGAATTCGAATTCAACATCATAAGAAATGTATGATTTGACACCGAGATCATCCATAGACTAGTTTACGCAACTTTATTGCAATTACAATGTTCAGACCAGTCATGGTCGCCATCTTGAACTTGTATTATCCAAATGGAAATTCCCAAACTGTATTTTATATTTGTGGAAGCAATATTTTTTGTTGAAAATATTAAGTGTGTCATTTTATGATTTGTATCATATCAACCACCACCATCCCCATCATAAATGATAACGATGATAATTCTTTATCATTAAAAATGATAAATATATCTCAACATTATTTTGGCTATGGAACCATGATTAGCATTTCAAGCTTATCTCGCAGACCATTGCTTGAGGTCTAAGAGTAAAATCAAGATTAAATCCACTGTAAATGGTTGCAGTAAATGTATTTATTTATGGTTTGGTCTCTACAGACGATGGAATGACACTGAAGTGTCTCCTCCAGGTCGCATGACTCGGCGAAGCGTATGAAGATCCTGGGATGCCCAGTTGTCGCTGATGTAATCCAAAGGAAAGCAGAGAGAGATACGCCTGGCATCAGTTGCAGGAGCTGCCGGAAGGACGTCAAATTTGGCGTCAAACCACCTTAAGGGGGTTCCACTCGCTGCTTCGGAATCAGAGTTGTCCTTCTCCTAGACTGGTTGCCTTTCCAAGGCTAGAGAGCCCTATCTGTCCTGCTATTTTACCCATAGCTTGGGATAGAATATATTGATTCATGCCTTTCCCAAGGGTATTAGTGCGCAGTGAACATAAACAACCTCGACCGGAGTTTGAACTCGGGTCGCCGATTCCATTCCATTCGCACCTTCTTTATTCATGATTTAGTAAACTGAGTACTTAACTCAAAGAAGAAAAATGGCTGCCATGGGCAACATATAAAAAATTCATGATGGCTCAATATCCAAATTCTTTTGAAATGCCTTTGGCTATAAATGTACGAAATTATATGCTTTTATCACAAAATGCACAATTGACTTGAAATTCTCAGGTAAGCTGCCCCACTATATATATATGTAATTTTATTCCGGAAGTTATCATCTGTATAATCCATGTATCGGAGAAAAAGTAGCAAAGATTCTTTCAAGATTATTTTGCATTAATCCTTATGTAGAATTCGTCATTATTAAGACAACAAAATCAGAAAAGTTTTTTTTAAAATTAGGTCAAGAAAAGTGTGTTTTAAATCTCATTTTTGTTTAATAGATTGATATTTTGTCGATAATTCATATATTTGTATTATCATACTTATGCTGATTAAAAAGGTTTTGGGAGTTTATGTCAGGCTTTATGAAAAAGATTTGGAAAATTTTGATGTCGCAAAAACGCATCAAATATAAAAAGTCTGAACTACTAAAATGTTTTTGCGTGTCCAGACGTTTCGCCAACGTTTTTGTTGAAAGGATGTTTCGTTGACAGGGTTTTTCGCCGATAGACGTTTCGTCGAATGGACTTTTAGTTGAGAACCTTTTTGTCGAATTTTTCTTTTTATAAATTATTAATTAGCCAACAGCCAATGTAGAACTGATATTTCGTCGACAACCGTTTCGATTGACGCTATTTTTGCCAAATGGGCATTTTTTTCGACAGTAATTTTACTTATGAATCTCTATATTTATTGTCTCAGAATATTTATATTTCATATTGCAAAACAAATTAAATTAATGTCGATTTATTAGAATAAATGAAATTTCAATTTTATTTAAAAGTTAAACAATATTTCATTAAAAAAAAAAGATTTTTTTATCGATAGGACTTTCCGTAGAACGGACTTCAGAATCTTAGTGAAAATAGTTTTAAAAAGATATGAATGCAACACACCGCAGGACAAAATTCTAATTTTCCAGCCCCTACCATCCAGACTTTTTTTTAATGTCATTATTGTAATACGAGTTAAACACAGCTTTCTTTATATTATGAACATCCGGCGTTCTTCTTTTAATTTTAAAGCGTATTGCAATAATTAAAATTTTTTCTTTGAAGTTTTAATTGCAAGAAAATAGCATAAAGTTAGTCGTAACAAAAGAAAAATACTTTTGTTACTTACAGCAGGTTTTGACTGTTTTAAAATATTGTTGTATTTCTGTCAATAAATTACTTCGATTACACTCAATGTTCGTCTGTTCCTAAAAATCAACCAAAAATAAAATAGTCTGCATACAAATCTGACTAGAGGAAAATTAGTTAATTCAATGGTTAATTAACTGGATTTTGAAAAAATATTACTTTAAAAGGTTGTCGACTAAAATACCGTTCAACGAAACGTCCGTTCGACGAAAAGTCCGGGAGCCGTTTTTGTGTTAATTTTTCGCTTAAACTACAATAATGTGAAATTGGTTCTAACCTGATCATGCTAACCTAACTGAATTTTTATTTTATTAAACTCTGAATTTAGTCTACCAGATGGAACGTATGTCAGTCTTTACATAGACTATATTTCATACATTTTTTAATTTTAAAAACTTTCTAATAATTTCTCTAAAATAATTATATATTTGAAATCAAGTGTAAAATTATTTAAGCTTCCTAAATCGTTATTAAAAGAAATTTGCAATTCATCAAACCGCAAAGATCTGCGTTTGGCTAATTTTGTACACCAACCATGACATATTTGATAGATACTCAAGTAATTTTGTTTCTAACTACAATTCGAAAAATCTCTGCCTCAGTCTGTGTGTGTGTGTGTGTGTGTGTGTGTGTGTGTGTGCCGCGATTACTCGACAACTGCCCATTGTACGAATATTGAGATTAGTCAGGACACAAGGCAGTGCACAGTGTAGAGTTTGGATCAGCGATTCTCGAGAAATCTCATGAAAATAAATTGAAGATTATAGATCGTTTTCCTAGTTTCTATAAATTATCTCCCTTTACACCTTATAATTATCTTAATTTAGATAGTTGATATCTAAATTGGCAACACTGAAAGAGGAGCGGTAGTTTCGTATGACGGACGGAAAATTATTTTACATGACAATTATGGCAGGCTGCGCCACACACCATAAAGTCCGGCCCCTTACAAACATGCACCTTTGTGTAGATGGAAAAAAACGCAAAGGAGGGGCAAACAACTGTTTTGAGCTGACTGACATATTTAAAGTTACTGCTGTCAATTCATCTTCTGTGCTGGAGTATCATGAAATAAAAAGTAAAACTTAAGGCACAATAAGCTAAAGATGAAACTCGTGAGGAGAGTCAGTGTGACAAGGCAGACACTGAAGTTGATATACAACAGGAAAAAAGATGATATTTTTGTCAAGCCAAGAGTAAATGAGAAAGCTTTTTTAAGCCCCCCCCCTTAAAAACGCTTTCTCAGAGACAGACCTCGGAGTGTGTGTGTACGTTTGAAAATGACCTTGATGTCGTAGTGTTTACATACTTTTTGAATGCGTTCACTAATCTCTTACCCTACCAAAAAGGGATTGGTGAACGCTCCGAGGTCTGCTAAGTAAGGTTGCCCCTACTCGTGACCCCAAACTGGTGAACAACTATGTTTACGCCATCCCCATGTAAATGTGGTATTATCTATACCGGAGAAACGGGCCGCCCCCTGAAGGTCAGACTTGCTGAATACAAGAAAGCCATAATCAGAGGCGAGATAGAAAAATCGGCTATGGCCGACCACATCTGGAGAGAAAAATCAAAGAAGCAGCTCACATCAAAATGTCGACTAAATGTAGAATGTAGACTAAATGAAGACAAGTGCGGATTTCAACCCGATGTGGCTTCCACTTCTCAACAGAACTAAACCCGACAAGACAAAGAAACAGAAACACCCGGGCCCTGTGCTATAAGGGTTAACCCCTTTAAACATAACTTCTGTTTAACCCATCACACTCGGATTTTACACCTGAAGAAAGCCGAAGAATGGATCGGCCGAAACATGGTGTTTACAACACAAACAACAAAGAGTTCAATCGCCCGAAGAACCATTTGAACATTCTATTATATTATCTATTTATATAAAACAACTGGCTATGTTCGTCATCCACCCACCCCCCTTAAGAATTGGCACAGCTCAACCAAATTTTGTATGCATGCTTAGTGGACCAAGGAGAAGAATTTGAATTATTTAGTTTTAAAAAAAACAACATTTCTATAGGTTTTAGAGAGGGGGCGGTTCTATTTAAATTGTAACTCTAATGCTAAACTGAACCATAACTTTCCATTCAGTATACATATTGTCCGATAGGGCAGTGTTCAGCTAGTTATGGATATTTTTAAAAGAAGGTGCTTAAAACTTGCAATATAATTGCCGTCAATAGAACATTTGCCACAGTATGTAATGTGTTCGATCATTACTAGGCACTCCACTATTGTAGACACATGTTAGACCAGGGGTTCTCAAACAGGAGTACGCATGGGGAATGACAGAGGAACGCGAGTCTTCTAAAAGAAATACTGGAATTTTCAAGTAATCACATCCAGCTAAACGCAACTTGTGTCTTAAAATTGACAGAGTTGGCAACTGAGTAAATAAAAAGAACCATTCTGCTAAATCAAACTTCCGGTTTGAACTTATATCTGTACTCATTCGACTTCCTTCCAAAGTCGGCTTTTCTTTTCTTTTTTTTTTTAAAGTAAAATACAAATTTTGTGCAAAACTGTCAATTGGGGATGACATGCAGAAGAGTCTGAAACTGTGCCTAAAATTGAGTTACTTGTTGGGAAAAGCTCATCCATTTAACATTAAATTTCTAACCAATATTCTGTCTATAGTCTGTTCTATGGTATTCATACATTTTGCACTATATTCTTCACAAGGTGTACACCAACAATGTCGGATCGGACGAAAGGGTAGACTGGAAGAAAAAGTTCGAGAACCCCTGTGTTAGATTATGCTAAGCTTAGAAACTTGCAGCTGATAAGCAGGACAGGATTATCTCCCTTTTTGATATTAGAAGAAAGCGTTGCTTTTTACATCTCTCCTTTTGTTTACTTAGCATCATGCACAAAAAACAACCCTCCTTACATTCTCATCTTTACTCTCTCTCTCTCCCCCCTCTCCTTTTTATTTCGTTGTTCTTCAACCCTCATACTTATCTTTTTACTTTTTTTTCTTGCAAATTCTTTGTAGTTGGACTTAATTAAATTTTGCAGAAAACTGAAAACAATGGTTATTCCGTCTGTAGTAAAATGCTGGTGCATGCCTTTAGGTGCATGTGATTTAACCTCTTCCTGTGCATGCGAGACGGGGTTGGAAATGGCCCTCGGGGGTTTCCATACTTTTGTAAATTTTACTTTCCTAATTCTTGAATAACAAAACGATTAAAAGCGGTTGTGCGTCCACTTCTGTGGAATAGCACGAGTCGAGCGAGTCAGAGGTCTGAGATTAGTTATTGTTATTAACAAAGAATTATATTAAAAGCAAAAAAATCCTATTTCAAACGGAAACAAAAGCAGTTTTGGTCGAGTCGTTTTCTAATTATAAAATCTGCGAGACCTATGTGGTATAGATATCAGTTTGAGTAAATTAAACACCGGATTTTGCCATTTTTACCTAAAAAGAAGTTTCAGCAAATTTCGGCACTCAATCTGTATGCATTTAAAATCAGAAAGAAAGGAATTGTCTATAGTCAGAAATTACAACCATTACTGACAGAATAGAGCGATTATATGTATAATGTAAACGTATGACTAATACAGGAAAGCATAACGAAAAGAATTCAACAGAAATACAAAAATAATTTTAATAGAGAAATGCATTGCAAGTAATTTGACTATAGAAATGCTTCGAAAAAATAAGAAAAGGCTTGTCAGTGGTCAGGAATTAATGCAAGAGTTACTGACAAGATAAGGCTATTACATATGTAATGCATTGCTAATGATTATACCAGAGATGCATTGAAATTCGGGAAGGTGGGGGTTGTCAGTGTTCAGGATTGTAGGCGTTACTGACAGAATAAAGCTATTGTATGTATAATGTAAATGCATTGCTAATGATTTTACTATAGAGAAATTGAAATTCGGGGAGGTGGGGATTGTCAGTGTTCAGGATTATAGGCGAGCGTTACTGACATGATAAGGCTATTATATGTATAAAGTAATGCATTGCTAATGATTTTACTATAGAGATTATCAGTGTTCAGGATTGTAGGCGAGCGTTACTGACAGAATAGGGCTATTATATATGTGATAACATTATCATAATGATATTTTTCATCTTCCAAAGTTCAATTCATTATTTTGTTTCTGTTATTTTTCTGGGAACTGTTTTAAATGTGACAATTCTTTCTCTCCCCGTCACAATATTCCTACTCCGTTTCTCCCCCCAGCCCTCGTCTGCCATGACTGTAGCATGTCATAAACAGAAAAAGGTCCCGATTATAAGGTTGAAGTACTTTTCCTTATCCACAAGGAAGATACTGGAGAGGGGGGGAACATGAAAGAAGACAACGTCAGTGTGAAAACTACTTGCAGCAATCGACATATTCAGTAAGCGTCGTGCAAATTATACGTTTTGGTGGGAAATAATGTTGTGGGTGTGTCGTGCGTACTCCGAAAGGCCGCAAGGTGTCCAGGGCACAGCGACCGGGTGAGCCGCAAGTTACAGAGGAATTTTCATCAGGAAGCAACGCCTTCATCCGTCGATTAGATTTTATAAAAAAAAGAAGAAGAAATATATTGCCTGAAGAGTTTCCTGTAGTTTTGTGTGTATGTTTGCTTTTCAACTTGAAAACTTAAAAGCAAGTAGTAATTAGAGCGATGACTTTGTCTAAGCTTTGTGAAAGAAGTTACTTTTTGCTAAGTGTTTTCTTCGTGTTATGCATCCCGTGGGCTACTGTCATCTACGACTGTATTCGTCTGTCCATCCGGCAGAGGGACATATTTTTGATCTTCTGCCCTCCATTTAGAATGGTAGCTCCCTATTTCAAGCCAGTATCAAGAGGTGAAAAATCATTTTTATAAGATGGGCCACGACAGGCACTATGTGTTATTTTGTTCTGCTTGTTTCTCAGTACGTAACAATGGACTGTTTCACTAAAGGTAACAAGTTTGCTGATACAGGTATCTCCTACCAACCCATCTCATAGAAATTCAAATATATCTGAATTATTCATGGGATTAACTTATATATATAAGTGAGACAATATTTTTTTAAATAAGCCTTTATCTCCATGGCATGTTTCGCCTTAGACAGGTTTTTTCAAACTAAGTGAAATGAAAATACAAAAGGGTGGGAATTGGATAGAGAGAGGTGGTGGGGTGATTATGCAGGGGTTGGAGACTTGTTTCTGTGTCTGAGGTCATGGTTGGTGTTAGCAGGTAGGTGTGGTGATGGAGTGTGGATTTATGGTCACCGTCTGCGGCTGATGGGATGGACATTGATGTGTGTGTATGAAAATACATGTATGTATTAGATTTTAGATGTGTGTTTGTGCCTATAGTCTCAATAATACATATGTTGTGATTTTTATGGGATCTATTAACCTGCTTCGATTGGAGTAGCCCTGATAGTAGTGATAACTTGTTGTCTGGCTATAAACTTGGATAGATGCGATGATATATCGCAGAAGCCAGGGCGTTGTTGGTTAGTGTTGTTTATTGCAATTAGTGCTGACTCGATGCATTTGCGTGTTATTTTATTGTGTATGCGTTTGATCAAAATTATAATCCCTTTCATTGCGATGATATACCAAGGCATTTTACGATAATTCATTATTAGTGCACGCCGGTGTTCATATAAACTTTTGAGGGTTCTCGAAGTTTCCCCGATATCTATTTTGGGACAGTCCTTACAAGGTATTTCGTATATACCAACCTTGTTGGTGAGATTGTCGGAAGAATGCTATGTCTATGTCTATGTCATTATTTCCTGGCTTAGTGTTATCTGTTTCTGGTGTTGTGTATGAATGGATAGGGATGTGTTCTATGTATTTTCTTCTACTCCACAATCCAGACTCCCTCCCTGCTAACACCAACCATGACCTCAGACACAAAACCAGATCAACGCCCACTAGTTTCCAAACCCGCATCCACTGCATCTCGCTCCAATTTCCACCCTTTTGTATTTTCATTTCACTCAGTTTGAAAATGCCAGTCTAAGGCGAAACATGTCATGGAGATAACGGCTTATTAAAAAGAAAATCGGTTTCCACATTGTCTCTCTATAATCATATCGGATAACTCTAATCCAATCATATACTATGTACATCGGCAATCATTACCTTTGCTGTTTCCATATGGCTGCCGCTTCACATGCCGACGACTCGGCCAATTCCGCTATCAGCGGCCGATTCTGCTGATAGCGGAATCGTCCGAGTCGTCTGCTGCTGCTGCTGCTGATGGCGGCGAATTTATAGGTATGGACGAAAATTTCAGCATGAAATCGACACGTGAGAATTTTTTAAAAATCTGGCAAAAATCAGCATATTATTCGATACTTATTTATTAAAGGGTGAATTTTAAAAAATTATTTCCCACTCCTACCTATGATTCCTACCCCACCATTTTAGTTTAATGATTTATCTATTTTATATAATGTTGTTTTCGTTGATTTTTACACATTTTACAGATATGTCCCTGGAGGTTCTAATTTTAGAATAATATCCAGGAACTGTTGGTAAGGAACTCTTACTTTAGGATTAAAAAAAAAGGAAAATTCGGAAATCTTTGAGTTGTATTCGATTATCATTCGGGCTTTTGATCTGTGAAAGAATTTTTTTCACTCAATATTATTTTTTTAAATATTTTTCATTTTTATAGATTTATTCCGATATCATATACATTTTGGAAATGCATATTTTTTATACTATGTCTTGGTTCGACTGAAACTTATATAACAAGGATGAATAATTAAATATAGTGAAATGAGGAAAATTATATTTTCTGTTTTTTGTTTATGTAAATTGACTTATTTCAAATTATGGGAGCTGCAGGTCTTTTTGCATGGCGCAGCTGTCGTGCATTTTAATCTTGTTTATCTTTTCCACTCAAATGTGTACTGCATTGTCTACCATATTATAAAGCTAACCCTAACTACCCTAAACCCTAAAACACTAACCCTAACTTATCCTTTGTATTTATCAAGCTGTTGCTTGAATAAAAAAATGGAATTGCCCGATATCAGTAGACCACTTAAAAAATGAAAAGAAAAACTGAAAATGCCGTTCTGAGGAACTTTCTCGTCTCTCTTTGACTTGAAATTCGCCATCAGCGGCCATATAGAAACCGGAAAGGTAATGATAGCCCATAAATGAAGGATTGCTGCATATATATTTATGGGATATATATAAATTAATTTTTTTATTTTAAAAGATGTATGGTAGACGAGCAGTACACATATTTGAGTGGGAAAAAAATCCAGATTAAAATCCACGATAGCTGCGCCGTGAAAAAAAAACAAGGCTTGTTGTCGTTTGTAGCTCCCATAATTTGAAATAGCGGTCAATTTACATAAACAGAATAAAATATATTAAAAATATAGCCAGTTAACATTTTTTCATCATTTCACTATATTTAATTATTCATTCTTGTTATATTTTTATATAGGTTTCAGTCAAACCACGACATTGAAATTTTTTAAATGTATATCTTTTTTATTCTAAGATATCGGAATAAATCGATAAAACTGATGAAAAATCTAAGCCTGAATTATAATTAATCGAATTATTCTAAAAAAATGTAAACATAATTAGTATCTCGATGGATATATCTGTAAAATATATAAAAAATCAACGAAAGCATAATCATATAAAATAGATAAATCATCAAATTAATAAAAGGTGGGGTAGGAATTATATGGAAAAAAATTCTGTAAAAATTTGTGATGGAAAATTATTTTTTTTACAAATTCGAATAATATGCTGATTTTTGCCAGGGCGGAAGAGAGAGAGAGACAGACAGGGAGAGAGAGGGGAGAGGATAGAAAGAGAGCGAATGAATGAATAATTAAATATACTGAAATGACAAAATACTTACCGGCTGTATTTTTTAATATATTTTCTGTTTTTGTTTAGTTAAATTGACCGCTATTTCAAATTATGTGAGCTACAAACGACAACATGCCTTGCCATTTAAAAATCAGATGTCGCTTACACGCTTGAAATGTTTTTTTCATTTTGTTCATACCTAGTAGTTAGGTTTAGGGTTTCTAATTTCCCAATTATTTATCAGTTATTTTGTCTTCATATTTTGATTCCCCTGTACTTCCGGTAAGATGGCGGAAACTAAGTGCCGACTATAACCTAATAGTTTACATTGTAAACAGAACCCCCCCATAGAATCTGAAAAATATTTTTTCTAAAAACTAACAAATTTCCGGATGGTTGTATGGTCCAATTGATTGAAAGTAACTAAAACTGAAAGGAAAAAAATGTTCTAGGAGAATTCGCAATTCCCGACACGTAAATATTTACCCAAAATATTAATATATTAATGATTAATGCAGATAGATTCCGAATGCAGAATAAACATGGATGAACTATTGTTTGCATCAACCACGCACCCTTTTAACGCTATTTTCTTTTCTTTGAAGGTTTAATTGCAAGTAAATAGCATAAAGTTAGTCATACAAAAAGAGAAACTACTTTTGCGTACTCAGGATTTCTGAGCGATTATAGACCGTGTTTACGTTGTTGACGTTCAAAAATAGAAATGACGTCAGAGACTTCTTTTTAAAAAAAAAAAAGGTAATTTAATGATTGACTGGATTTGGGGGAAATATTGCTTACTTTCCACAGAAAACAGCTGGAACAAAGCTCTAGATATACCAAACTGCCGCCGTAGCGCCATATTATATCAAAAATAGTTTACGCGGTTCATACGAAAATGTCGAGTTTACGTCACTTCAATGTATAATAACCAAACTTTCCTACTTTGCAAGACATGTGTATGTTTCATTTAGACCTAAAAGATCACATTTTGAAAAGAATCTTTTTTTTTCCAGTTTTTCTTTAATATACGGAAATATTTGTGATACCTTACGCATTGCATTTAGAGCTTTCTTCTATATACAAAAAGTTTTAAAAAATGAAAATAAAAAAAATCACCTACTTTGCGTACTGGTTCGAGTGCTGTAAATACCGCTATTTTCATGCTCTCTATATTCAAAATCCACTGCATCTGAAATCTCCGCTTCGGTGCCAGAATTGGTAGCAGGGATACTTCTTTGCTTCTTCGAAAAGAAATTTCTCCGAGCCAATGGAACCAAATTTTCCGCCAAATTCTACAGAAAGGAAAATTTTGAGTTAAATAATGGCCGAAATTTTCTAAATGCAAAACTATTCCTCAAGAAAAAGCCTTAGTTTCGAACTCTGATATTATGAGCCAGCAATTGTGTTGTAGCGCTTGATTCGTAAATTAGCAAAGATTTTGTATAAACATTCGCGAACAAAGGGTAAACCATATTCTCCTGCAAGAGAATAAATGCAACTCCCATTTGGCTTTATGCCGTGCTTAGCCAAACTAAGTAAATAGTAAAGATTCGGTTTTACTTGCAATGCCGTTCTCTTAGAAGAAATCTTTTTACTTTTAATTTTAGGTGCTTTCAATCCATTAAACCTTCGACACATCCGGAAACCTGCGGTCTGAAATTTTCATATTCAGGGTCAGACCTGCGCAGGCCTATTATTAAAAATGGCGCAACCTCCATGATGCTTTAAAAATAAAAAAATAAATAAGAGAATTCATCGAAGAAATAAAATCGTAACCAGGGAAGATAATTCATGCAACCCGTACTTTCGTAAAAATGGCAGAAAGTAAGTGCCCGGTTTAGTATTATAGTTACATTTTAAATAGAAACCTCCCAAAAGCTCTAAAAGAATTTTGTAAATCTTACTATAATTCATTAAATGTCCGTCCGTCCGTGATCGCAAAAACTCAAGAATCGTCGCAAATTTTAGCAGGTTTAAAGCAAGTTATCTTTTGAAAATTCCACTTCAAATTGTAGTTATTAGGGGGGGGGGTCAATTTACAATTTAAATTCATGCTAAATTGGTCACCTATTTTGTGTCCAGCAGCGTTTGTGCTTACCTAAACATGTACTATCGTCTTACTATAATTCTGTCTGTGATCGCGAAACTCAAGAAATGCATGGCTATGGCCACCAAATTTTTGTGGTTACTAATGGGACCCCGGAGTAGGTTTTTAGAAAGTGAGTTTTTGAAAATCCACCTACCCCCCGTTTTTAGTGTAGATCAATTCACAATGAAAATGTATGCTAAATTGTTCTCTTAGTTTGTGTCTGGCAGTTTTCAGGCTTACCTAAAAATTACTATCTAACTACAATTGAAGAAATCTCTGTGTGTATGCACTGCGATTACCCGACAACTGCCATTGTACGAATTTGAAATTCGCCAGATATATAAGTCAGCGGTTTTCGAGAAATCTAATGCACCGCGATTACTCGACAACTGTTCATCACAACTAACTAGTCACTACGTGGATCCCATATGCGAAACTGCGGCCGACAGAATATAAGATGACATGATTTTAGATTGGTTTCGGAAACATTGGCGCCGCGACGCCCGCGATAGAGAGATCTGGCGAATCTTGGGGAAGGTCTGTCCAACGACGGACGTTAAAAGGCTGCTGCAGATGACATTCGCCAGATATATATTAGTCAACACACAAGGCAGTGTCGAGTTTGAAGTTTTGGGGAACAGCGTTTCTGGAGAAATCTAATCAAAATAAATAAAACATTACAGATTATAGATCTTTTATCTAAAAGTATAGATCTAAATTTAGATATAACATATCTAAATTGGCAACACCGAAGAGAAGTAACCACATTACTTCGAAGCCGTAGTTTCGTACGAGGGGCGAATTATTTATTTGCATGACTATTATGACAGGTTGTTGTTCCACAAACCATAAAGCCTGGTCCCTTCCAAATATCACCTTTGGAACGGGCACTTCCATAGTTACTTTAATTCCCCGAATTCGCCCGTCTGTGTTAGCAAAATTCAAGAACTGCCAGAGCTATAGCCACCAGATTTTCTGAGATTACTAATGGGACACTAGAGCAGGTTTTTAGCAAGTTAGTTTTTGAAAATCCCCCCCCCCCCCCAGTTTTTAGTGTCGGTACTTACTAAGTTTTGCTTAGTACAGCACAGGGTCATATCTTTAGGGAGCCATCAGCATTCGAAATCCTAGCTTCTTGCCTAGGCTCGAACACCGATTTCTGGCACTGGTAACTATTTTAACTACGAGGCGTGGCTTCATTTTATACTGAGCGTAGCTTAGTCTGGAATATGGCTACAGTGGCGAGGCACCGGTGAGGATCGAACTTACGACACTAGCAAATTGACCCTCACCTTACGGTAGGCGCGCAACTCATGCTATAGCTAGTTAGTTAGTGCCCTTACTCTGGCTCCACATGTCACAGGTCGTGGCTCCAGTTTGTGACAAGCACCCGAAGTGGCGTCACTCACCTCACTCTCCGCTTACCCTTAGCTAGGGGGGAGAGATGGATCCATGCCTTTCCCAAGAGCGCAAACTGTCTCAGCCGGAGTTTGAACTCGGTTCGCCGAGTCCATTCTCTAGGCTGTTAACCGTTTGGCCACCTCGCACCTCTACTCATGCTACAGCATCAATTAATTTTATAATATGCATTTGTTATATTCTCTTTCTGTATTCTTTTACTTTTTCACAAATCAAAGCTACGCCACATTGGATTCTTTTGCTAGTATAAGTATCGATGAATACCTAATTTGGGGTGCACTACCTAATTCCTCTTTCTTTGTATCTTTCGTTCCTTCTTTCTTTCCTTCATTTTCTATTTTTCTACATTTCTTTCTACCTATCTTTTTAATGTTTGTTCCTCTTTTTATTGCATTCCAACTCCCTTTCTTTCTCTATCTAAATGTCTCCGTCTTTTTTTGTTATCTTATTTTCTCTCTTCATTAACCATTCTCTTGCCCCTTACAATATTTTCAAGAAGGAAGCAGAGAGCCCCGCCCTTCTGCATACCGGCAGCTGGTCCCTGATTAGCGGAAGTTCGCCCAATTTTGCTGGTGCAATTCGAGTGTTTTCTTCCTTCTCAATCGTCTCTTCTCCAAACAATTTTCATTTACCTTTCTTTCTTCCTTTCTTTCTTTCTTTTTTCTTTCCTCCTTCTCGTCTCTTCTCTTTCTTCTAATCCTCTCGCTCCTATTTTTTTCTTCCTTCTCCTTTTTCTTTCCGTAGTCGTCAGCTTCCACGACGCCCACCCAAATCCTTGCTTTTTACTCTGCACAACTGAACAAATGTCTTTGTTTGTTTCAACTTGTATTTTATTGTATCTAGAAAGTCATCGACGCTTTACCACCATTTCGTTGATCTATCATGGGTGGCGAAGTAGGAGTGGGGAGAAGAAGAAAGAAGAAGAAGAAAGCGCGCGAGAGAGAGAGAGAGAGAGATAGGGGGAACTTCGGCATTAGTCAATTCTTTCCACTAATACCCTAGGTTAGGCATTTTTCTTCTTTATTTTCTTTCTTTCTTTTTTCTTGCATTCTTTCTTTCTTTTTTTCTTTCAACTCATTTCTTTCTTTTAATCTCTTCTTTCTTTCCTTTCTTTCTTGTTCAACCACTTTCCTTCCCTCATTCTTTCTTTCAGTCCATTCTACTCTCCTTCCATTTTCTCTTTCAATCTTTTTCTAATCTTGCATTTTCCCCCTTTTCTATTTTTCTTCTTTTCAAAAAGATATCAGCCATTCTGGGCACCTATCGTATAACATGATGGTTAGCACGCACGTCCCGTATGGTTCTTACGCTAGTGGGTTCGATCCTCACTGGCTGCAGCACTTATGTGGCCTTGTGCCAGACTCAGCTAAGCTTAGTAATTTAGTAAATAACTATCAGAAATTCTTTCTTTCTTTTTTTTGCTATTTCCCGCTTTAAGTCTCACTCCATTTTAGTCTTCCTTCCCACACCTACCTTTTCCACTGAATTCAGGATGGCATGAAAAAAAAAGAAATTGCACGCTCTGTGACGTCAGAATACTGGCACCGCACAGTCACCTCCCACCACCACTTCGACGGAGAAGTTTCCATTAAAAAAAATTTTAAAAAGGAAGTTAAAGAATTAAGACGGAGAAGGAAGAGAAAGAAGAAAAAGCAGGAATCAGTTTTCGTCTGATCTCTGAGGCACGTGCGACTCTATAGACCTGTGATTAGCGCGGCTCGTGGGGACAGGGTGGGGGGAGGCGCCTGACGGGGACCCATCATAATCGACGCTGGGAGATCCAGTTACGCTCGTTCTAAACGCCATGTAACGCTCCCTTGTTTTCGTTTCTTCTTCTTCTTCTACTTCTTTTTTTTCTTCTTCTTCTCTCGCTCTCGCTCTCATCTCTCTGCTTTCCTTTTCTCTTTCTTTTCTGGTTCTCCACGCTTTTTTTAGAAGAAAACCATCCTCACACGTGATCACCATTAAATCGAAAGGGTTGAGAAACAATAAATAACAACAAAAACAAAACAAAAAATAACTCGAAGCGAAAACAAAATGAAGGAGTTAATGCCATCACTAATTTGGTTTATCTTCACTTAGCACACAGACAAAAAAACAACAAAAAACAAAAACAAAGGAAGACCAGATTTTAAAAGAAAATGGTAGTTCTTCTCCTGCAAGATAATTAAAAGAAAAAGGAAATATCCTTCCGCCACGCATCTCCATTTGCCAACGTATAAATTAGGGATATGGTGTCAAAGAAATTATAGAAAGTAATTTGGAAACGATTTCAAAATATCAGGAAAAATAATATTAGGTTAATACAAAGGTTTACAGCATTTTTGACAAATTGTTTATTCATATAAATTCATGGCTTCCTTATTCACTCATCAAAGTACTTCCTATGGCTGTCTATGATCTTACGTCACCTCTTAAACTAGGTTCTGTATTTCAGCATGAGAGAATGATTCCAGTTTTGATTCTATGAATTCTTCGAGGAAATTTCTGATACCTTGAATTGCTGGAACCACTGACCATGCGAGGAGGGTTGCACGGAGCAAAACAATTGATAGCCTGAAGGTGACATGTCTGGAAAATACGTCACATGTGAAAGAATTTCACATTCTACCTCCATGATCGTTTGGTGCGTCGCATTTGCATCTTGAAGACGTCATCATCATCATCATGCAGAATAATCACCGGTCGACTTCCTTGCGCAGACAAAAGTCTTACCGGTTTCAGTGCATCATTAATTCTTAAATTTATTTTTTAAATTTTAAAATCTCAAATCACGGGGAGTAACTTCTGACCGGAGTTATTTCCTTTGCACCTTTTTTTCCATTCAATTCACAAAAAAGTTCCCTTTTTAAAAATGCTATTCATTGAAGAGTTCCACTGTGTTTAGGAGCGGTTTCAAGCGGTTCATGAATTTAAGAGTTAAAACGAATTGACTGATTCGCCTCTAATTTTTCTGCAAGTTTATGTTTTGTTTTGTGGTGCATCTTCATTCACAAGTTCCGCCAATTCATTTCGTTGAGCCCAAAATATACTTTTTTGAACCTAGCAAAACATTCCCGACACGTGCTTGCACCTACTGCATCATTATCAAGAAGTCTTTTGGTAGTACAGGATTTTTAAATGCCCGTGATTAGCATATACATATTAAACAAAAACAACTACGTATACGCGTATATATTGACAACACTAGACAAATAATTCCAGAAAAGG
>VCCN01000640.1:120221-134244 GCA_006491835.1 Architeuthis dux
TTTCAATGCTGTATAGTTTCAATATATTGTATTGAAAATTATATTGCATCATAAAAAATTATATATATACAAAGGTGTTCTTTAAATATTACATCTGGAGTATGACATGATGTGGCCTACATCTCGAGTTCGATATCTGGAGGATTACATTTGGAATCCTCTGCGAACATTTGGAGTATTTCCATTTGGAGTTATAATAACGTATAAAGTTATACTAAATTCATAATTAAGTTTAGAAAGAAAAGCATCAGTTTCTTATATTTAAATTATGTTTTGAGGCTTTCCTCACCAAAATCATAACTTGCACTGTCGAGAGACTGAGTTGCAAACACTAACATGCAGTATGCAATCGGAGGTAATTTTTTCACAATTACAACAGATATATTAACAGATATTTATTGTCAAACTCGAGTCCGAGTTGGAGGTGACTTTATTTTCCCTTCGTAACATAAACAATCCTCATCAAATTTAGGAGAGTAAACTCTTCACTGTTTATCTATCCCGTCATGTTAAACCAAATAGATACTTAAAATTAATATTTCCCTACCGTGATTTGAAATCACGACCTACTGATTGCTATACGGCACTCTTACCTACTGATCCAACTGACAAGTTGCAGTAATCGTCTTCAGTTGGGATAGAAGTAGGAGTGGAGTTTGTCCCTACATCAGCCAGGCTTGTTATATTATTTGATCTTCATTCAGACAAGTTTAACTTTCAGGTAATAACCATAACATCTACTAACAAACAAAATGTATATGTTGGTTGGACACAAAAGATGTATACAGTTTAACATCTATTAATTTTCTAAACTGTATTGCAATATGTATCGTGAAAGTCTTGAATGAACTTTCAGCTAATAACCATAGCTGCTATTATAACTTTTTGACTAGTCTTTCTTTTATCTTATTTCTGCTGCTTTTTATCGCAACACCCAGGCTCCCAGGGATAAGGAATGCGAGTTCAAATCTCACCGGAAGCTTATTCTTTATTTTTGGTACAAACTACTTAACGGTCGTAGAATAAATGTAAAAACAACATGAAAGTTGCGGTAAAAAGCAACAAAAATACAATTTTAAAAAAGACCAGTTAAAAATTAATAATAACAATGCTTCATCTTAGAAATTCGGACAACTTAACATTATTACATCTAATACTACTATTGTAAATATTACCAAAATAACTTGGCGGCATAATAGAGATTGGAAAAGTAAAGTATATAGCTGTATGGCCAATTTGAACGACGTTTCAATCAATTAACACCTAAAATCAAAGTTTTTGTTGCCAACCATCAAGACTTTGATCTTGATAATGGCTAAATGAATAACCGAACAGGCACAGTCAAACACATTTGGACAGTTCTTAACCACTGAACTACGATCACTCATACGGAACCAAGAGAGCTTAAGTAATAAAAAAAATAATAAAAAACATAACTGTTCTGTGGCCTTCAATTAAACATGTGATAATAAAGGATTGGTGCATAAGTACACATGGATATACACATATATATGTCTGTATGGATATATACATATATAAATACTTATATTCAGTTCTGGTCCCGATTACTGGTACCCTTGAATTTTTGCATAACCTGTACAAATCTCCAGGAATAAATGGAAATCTACCAAATTTGTATCACTAAAATATTTTAATAGGATGTCCAAAGTAATTTAACAAAAACATTACTTATTAACTTACATGTAGTAATTTCAAAGATGAAATAGAAAATATGACCTGAACAGTAACCTTCCTTAATATTTAGTTGCACACCCTTTGGCAACCACGACCGCCTCCAAACGTTTCTTGTAGCCATCTATAAACTTCTTGCAACTACCAGCTGGTAATTTCTCCGACTCTTCCTTTGCAATTTGTTCAAGCTCTTGAATGTTTGTTCGATTTCTTTTTCCAATGGCAGATTTCCACTCTCTCCAACGATGTTCAATGGGATTGATATCAGGACCCAGTTCGTTTTCCCTTTTCAACCATTCTTGTGTGCTTTTGGATGTGTGCTTTAGGTTTTTATTGTGCTGGAGAACCCATGATCCTCGAACAAAACCTAGTTTTCTCACACTGGGTAGCACACTTTGCTCTGAAATCCCTTGGTAATATCTTTATATCATGATTCCTTCGATACAGTCAAGGCCTCCAGTACCAGATTGCAAAGCATCCCAATGACATGCTGGATCCTCCACCATGCTTGTTCTGTTCCTTATAAGCGAAAACAAAGGCCACATTGCTAAAAAAAAGAAAGGCCATACACAGGAACGATTGATCTTTGCCAAAGAGTACCTGGACAAACCACAATCCTTCTGGGAAAATGTTCTGTGGACAGACGAAACCATATTAGAGCTTTTTGGCAATGCAATTTGTTTATTGAAGGCGAAATGAAGCCCTGGCCTCACTCCTATTGAACAATCTTTGGGGAGAGCGGAAATCTGCCATTGGGGGAAATCCTGCAAAAATTCAAGAGCTTGAACAAATTGCAAAGGAAGAGTGAGAGAAACTGATAGGTGCAAGAAGCTTATAGATGGCGACAAGAAATGTTTCGAAGCAATCATCATTTCCAAAGTATATGCAACCAAATATTAACGAAGGTTGCCTTTAATCCTGCCCAGGTCATATTTTCTATTTCTTCTTTGAAATTACTACATGTAAGTTGAAAAATAATGGGCTTTTTTGTTAAGTTACTTTGGATATCCTATTAAAATATTCTGATAATACAAATTTGGTAGATTTCCATTTATTTATGAAGATAATGTATAGGTTATTCACAGATTCAAGAGTGCAACTAATCGTGGCCAGAACTGAATAGAGATATATAGGTATGTATCTATGTATACGCGTGTGCTTACATATATGTATGGATTAGGATATCAACACTTACGTGTGTGTGTGTGTGTGTGTGTGTGTGTGTGTGAGTGAAGGTATGTTTGCAGCTTCTCATTTCTTGATAAAACCTTTCGATCTGCGAAAGATCAAATAAAGGTTCTGCCATTTAGCCCTATTGATGCCCTTCAGCCCTGTAAGGCAGTTCATCTCGGTCCCGTAAAACCCCACAATTGTTACAAACAATGAGTCTCCATGGATAGTTCGAGAGTTCATTGCCTCATGTGTCGCGCGACACGGGAGCAAATGAGCTTGAAAGTGGGTTCTCTCAACTGCCTGCTCCCTCTTCAACCGAGCAAGAAATATTTTAATCTAATAACTTTTAATGACACAATCAAGGCAGAAAGAAACGCTTAATCCAGACAGAAATTAAAATGTCGAGTAAAGAGCAGGAAGTCATAATAGAAGATAATTTTCACCTTTCAAAGTCTTTTTCCCATTGTATCCGTTGACACGGAGTATATCTGCTCTGTTGCATCCGGCCCTCTATACATGTAGCTTTGAATATGATTCAATAAACGTGTCAGTCCTATTCCCGACCGGAAACTCGAACAGATGTCCGATTCTAAATTCTAAATTCGCAACTCAAACGGGTATTTTTCTAATTTCACTGATTGAGACCAATAAGTAATTACCAAATTAGATCTCTCTGCCTCCTCCCCAACCTTTCATTTTTTACTCCAGTTTTTAAGGTTTCTTGAATGGCAGCTTAAATATAATAAAATAAAAATTAATTATAAAAAGAAGAGAAAGAGTGAATTTTCAACTAACAAAGAGATTCGTTCTGCGGACCAATTTACTGTTTCCTTTCAGTGTAAACCTATTTGTAAAAGCCAAGGCTTTATAAAAACCAAGGCTTTTTTTTTTACTCATGTGACCTTCAAAAGATAAGACGTTGGTGAGTGACGACAAGCTCGCTGTCCCTTAAAAGGTCCCAGCCACTCCCCTTTCTTTGTATTCTTATCCATTCCATCCATCGACTGATCCAAGTCTGTTTATTTAGTTTTAGAAGCGTGGCTAAATATGACAATTTTCTCAACTTTCTTCTATGGCTGACGTCCGTCTGCATTTACAGGTGGGAGGACCGAGTAATTAAGAGGAGTTGTCAGGCCGCATGTCAATCGACGACAGATACGTAATTACGCCGCCATGTTTGTTTTGATGGTCGAACGTAGGCAGAATTCATTGCCAATAGGAGCCAATGGAAATAATGGACGATTTCCTGCAATGTTTCAAGACGACTGTTCATCTCCCGAACTTTGGTGTGGCAAGTGAGCAGCTGGAAGGCTAAACTGGGCGGTCTTTCGCCATAATACATCGATAGAAAGTTTCGAGAAAGAGGTCATAATAACTAAAGGGACGTGTGAATATGGAATTGTTTGCAAGAGAACGAAATCAAGGGAGAACATCTGGAACGAGGAAGCCAACTCACTAGTTCTACTGATTCTTGGCTAAATATCCTTCACAATGTTCAATGCATCACGTGTACTGAGCCGTTGGTTGACAATCAAATATTATTGTGTTTCAAGGTCCGTGATAATGGAAACGATATGAGGTGTAATGTTTCAGAGGTTCCAACTTTATAACTGAAATTATGGACAAGTACAGTAATACCTCGGTTAGCACTCTAGATACATTCCCCCAAAATGCAGCGTTAAACAAAACGGGGTCGTTATAACATAGTATAAATAGAGATCGTGTCAGCAATAATTTTAAAATATATGATGCGATTGTTGAGCCTCAACAAGATGGAATGGACTATTGCTGTGTGTCTCATTTGGTAGGTACTTTCCGGAGCTGGTGCAATATCACTAGCTCTAGATGTATATTTCTACATTGTTGTGTATGTGTATGAGTTTATTCTTATACGCATGACACATTAACCATAATGCGTAAAGTATACAGTTATTTGGAGACTGGCCTTGATGCTGTCTTTTATCATTATTTAACATTACTAAATGTATTATCGAAAGTATTTGAAAAATAGCGCTTTAGCGAATGAGGGCTAAATGGGGTTGCGCTAAGCGGGGTATACAGTATTTTGGGTATGAGAATTGATACATTCTAAAAATTTAATTTCACGTCCGAACTGCATTTGAGGTGTCAATGAAAAAAATATTCGAATCGATAATAGAAACAATACAATTCAATGTATCGATTATAATTAACTTTACTGTTGTCGTGATATCACGGGTAGGATTTATTAGACAAATACGTCATATCTTTTATTCACTCTAATTATTACACATATAGAGAAGCAGCAAATAAATGGATATACACATATATATATAGAGAGAGAGGGGGAGAGAAGGAGGAGGAGGAGAGAGGTGTGAAGATACAAAACCGTAGTAAAAATCATGTTTTGGCAACCTATAAATATCACTTTGACCTTCTTTTAGCACTTTATAAACATTAGCTTGTAACATACGTGGTACAAATATATAAAGATATGCATATTATTTGAATATTGCAAGTTATAGTAATAAAGGACAGATCATCAGGATGGAACGTTTAATATTCGTCGTTATACCTAACCTAGAAAATATCAATAAACAATCTGTTTATGTAACCCATGATATCACGAGTAGGATTCATTAAACGAATACGTCAAAACTTGCATTCACCCGTATCATTACATATAGAGTGATACAGCAAACTGTGGTGGTAGGGAAGGAAATGAAACAATAAACACGGTTGTATTTTAGCAGCAACTGTATTTGAAATCTGTATACAGTAGGCAAGGTTTCCGCCTTGTGGAATGCTTCCAACTGATTGTGCCACTACTCCACGGTCCACCATTTCCCTTATTGGCTTAAGTCCTGTTAAGCAGTAAAAAAAAGACTAAATATTTCTGACAGATGGGGAAAATTTGATGATTCAACACTGAATTTTGCAATGTTTCGCCACTCAATCTGTAGATTGTGCATTTGGGAAAAAAGGAAAAAAAGATATTGTCAGAGGTCGGAAATTAACTGATAAGCAGAATAGGGTTATTATATGTATAATTTAAATGCATTGATATTGATTTTACTATAGAAATGCATTGAAATTATGGATAGAATAAGGCTATATTATGCATACAGTACATTTATTGCTAATGATTTTATTGAAGAAAAGCTCTGAAAATAATTTTACTGTAAACGATTTTACTATAAAAAAAAGGCATTTAAAATCAAGCAAAAAGAGATTGTCGAAGATCAGGAATAAATGCTAGCATTACTAACATAATAGGGATATTATATGTAAAATGTAAATTCATTGCTACTGATTTTACGATAGAAATGCATTGAAAATCAGGAAGAAATGTTATGATATACTGCCACGAAAAGGTTATTCCGGGGTCAAACACCTGTGCGGAAATGTAAGTGACCTGGTCATTTTAGGAAATAGGTATATGCGTGGGTGTCCAACAAACAGGATGTAGTAAGCAGAAATGACACCTGCGTGGGCGTTCGAGAAACCTATAAAGCAGACACGAACACAGAGCAGACCCGGACAGAAAACTCGAGACCCAAAAGCAGAGAACAGAGAGCCAGCCAGGAGGCAGACCGCCTAGGGCTGGGAAGGCATGAGACCAAGTCCCCCTGTTGGGAACGGTCTCTCGGCACGCTTCATCTCTCTCCCACTCTTCATTCTACGTCCGACGAAATGTATATTATAAGAAATAAAAATATGTCACATATTTTTACAAGTCGTTTCGAGTCTTCTTTCTTTCCTGGACCCAACGGATCTTCAACCCCACTATCCAACAGAAAGGGATCGTAAGTGGTCAAGAATTAAGGCAAACATTACTGCCAGAATTTATTATATGTCCAATTTATTTACTTTCCTAACGAATTATTTGTAGACATACTGACCAAAAAAATATTACAGTCGACATTCTTACTTGTTAAAATCTTTAGTAGAATTTCTTTTACCTCTCTGTAATGATAGCCTAGGGCTTAAACTACATCCAAAGATGATAGAACAGGAAAACGCTTACAACGATTCTAGTAGAGAGGCTTTCGTCTAAAGTTTTAAGCTGAAACAAATCTGAACTTGGTTCACATGATAACGAATGGAGAGCGGACCAGTCCAAAGGTTGTGTAAAAAAAGCAAAGAAGATTGACGCTTACCATGCTCGATGGTTAGCAAGCTTGTCTTGCATATCGATTCGCTATTGTTGTGAGTTCGATCCTCATTGATTGCCTCACGATTGTGACACTGCGCCAGACTGACCTGAACTTTCCTGCAAATATATACTTAGCTTACCTGCCGTAGAGCAATGTTTAGCAAGCTCCTCTCACAGAGAAATGTAATTAGTTCGACCCCATAGGTGCCCAACTGTTGTGACCCTGTGCCAAACTAACCCAAATTTAATAAATATACTTATAGAACCTGCTGTAATGCGATGTTTAGCAAGTTCGTATCTCAGGATCAATTCGCTAGTGTAGTGAGTTCTGGGCACTCTATAGTTGTGACCCTGTGCCAGACCAACCTAAGTTTCGTAAATATCAACTTATAGCATAGGTCGTAGATCAATGGTTAGCAAGCTCATCAATTCGCTGGTCTCGTGAGTTCAAGCATCACTAAGTGAAGTGCTCCACTACTGGGGCCCTAATCCTGATAGCCTAAGTTCAGTAAATATCTACTTAAGGTGCCCGCCGTAGAGCGATGTTTTGCAAGCTTGTCTCGCGAACCAATTTCTATGCGGCATGGCGTAACGGTTACTGGCACAGAGAATGGAATCAATTAACAAAGTTCGAGTTTTGACCGAGGCTGTTTGCGCATACCTAATACAGCATAGTTTTTTTTAGTTTTTTTTTTAATTGTAACTTGGTACAGAATATTCCATCGACAAACCTGTTTTTATTACAATTCTTGCTGTGACAATTCTTTTTACAATACTGTGATTAGCTTTAACATGAAGTACAACTTGAACTGAAAACAAAAAAAGTTGAGTCAATTTTATTTGATTCGGATGGATGAAATATTTACCTGGCTTACGTTTTGAAAAGACCGAGCGACGCACATAGAACTATAGACATGATGGCATGATAGTTTTCGTTACCCCATAACCATTGCATCTGTACGCTCTGGCGCGCCAATTACGCACTTGATACCTTATCTATTATCCACAGGCACCTGCCCTTCAAGATACATCGACCGCAACGATATCATTTCAACAATTCCCGCCCAATTTATTATCGGCAACAGAATATCACTTGTAAGGAAAACTGTTGTTGATTTGTCAAGTCACTTGACTGGAACGCTTGCTGATAGAAAACCAAGTTACCCAACATTTAATTCTTTGTTGTCATTCTTTCGATCAGGGTTTTTACCAATCGGAATATAATTGCAACAACGGCGAGAGAAAAGTAATTTGTAATTTTACCGAGTCGATTAGAATGATTGCTCTCGCTTCTTAGGCGAATGCCGCCTGCCACGTATTAAATTTGACAGCAGAGACAATGCGATACACTTATCCATTTTTTACTTTTAAATTTAAAAAAAAAGAAAGAGGTCACCCAGAAAATAAAGGTGCGTCAGTTTCTAGTTATCTACGCAGTGTAGTCTAGTCTGGCACAAGGCCACAATAGTTAGGATCGAACTCATCAATTGGTATGCGAGACGGGCTTAATAAACATCGCGCAATGGTGTAGTACCCAAGGAACGTCAGTTTATACATCCAGCTTCAAATATCACCCCACAATACAACGGTCTAATTTGCGTTGTGTATAGGTAAAACTTTGGTTTTTGATCATTGGAGCATTCATTTATGATTGGCCTAGTGTATCGGTCGATTTAACCTTTTTGACCATGGAAGCATTTATTTGTGATCAATCTTGTACAGCGGCCGACACTTGATTTTTGGACATGAAAGCATTAGTTTATGATCAGTCTTGTGTAGCGGCCGACAGTTGACGTTTTTGGACATGAAAGCGTCAACCCATTCATAATAGAGAGGCAGAGGCCACAAATTAGAACTTGAAAATCATTGAGAGGTAGAGAATGTCAACCACCCTAGTTAGCTAGTACATAGCGCGGGGCATATGTCTAGGTAGGATGACATCAAAGTTTTTTTTTTCAAAATGGTCATTTTTAACCTTTACCCAAAATAGATGATCTTAGGGTAGATAATTGCTTATAAAATGCTTATTTCTGATGATACAATTTATTTACCACTTAAAATGAAGTACTTGGTGTGGTCTACAGGATAAAATGATACGAATTTACAAATATTGACTGTAAGGGGTCAACAGGGACCCAAAGGTGCAGATGCCCCATTACTCCCAAAACAGGTCCTTTTTCCGGATGACCCACACATTTCAATTTCTGGTATGAATTTAGCGAAACTTTACCATTCACCAGCATGTAGACATATACAGATAGATGTTGTTGTACTGGGGGTTTCAACTTCAAATGTATATGTATAATGCTCAGTATTTGGACTTGAGTGACAATTTACATATTACAAATGATTTAATTCAATGTGAGGTCAGAATGCTGTGATCACATTGTCCATAATCAGAAGTGGATAGTCAATGGCATAAACAGGGATATACTTTGGCGTCTTTGAAGTCCCACAACTCATCCATACTTCGGTAGGAAGGTGTTTACGGTGGCCAACAGCAAGAACGAGAACATCCGTGTCACAACACTGGATAACAACAATTTCCCCCCTTTTGTATGAAGTACTTGTATCTGCTTCCTTGTGGCTCGGTTTCAGGTGTGAGATGTCATCTCGGCTTAATGACCAAACACCACTGGAATCCACAAATTCCCTTACGAGAACCTTGTGACAAGTAATTGGTATTTCTGATAAGTTAACTACTCAGAAATTAATCTAGATCTGCTTTGTTCTTCGAAAGACTGATGAACTGCATTCAGTTCTGAGGCAACTTCACATCCCTGGAATCGATCAGCCTTCTTATTGGTTTCATTATAGCTGCTCAATCCGAACGTGTTCCATCTTTGTCCAACAAGACATCAACACGGGAATACCCCCAAAGAACTGTTTCACACTGCTTGTGAATGCATCTGCCAGGTCTCCAAATAAATAGGTCTTTTCTGGCTTACCAATGGCTTGAATGAGAGCTGGTCCGTCAATCTGTAGAGCAATGCAAGTATTTCATTTATTAGGGGTAAATAAACATTGTAGCATCAGAAATAAGCATTTTATGAGAAAATCTTCTTTCCTTACCCCTAAGAAAAGGGTTAAAATGGCCATTTTTGAAAAAAGAATTGATGTCATCCTACCTAGCCATATGCACCACCCTATGTACTAACTAACCAGGGTGGTTGACATTCTCTACCACTCGATGATTTTTAAATCCTTATCCAGGCCACTTTTTCATTTCTGCCTCTCTACTATAACAGCGGAAGGTGGCAAGAATAAAAGTTATCCATTGCAAGATAAAAGCCTTTGTCCATTACAAGATAATTGATTGCAAGTTATCGATAGCAAATAATACATTGCAAGATAAAAGCACTGACTCATAGATAGAACTGAGTCACCATCAAATAGAACTGAGTTAGCCATAGATCTGCAATGTAACTTACCATATACTAAGCTACTCTGTGTTTGTCCAAGCAACAGTGCCCACGCTCCACAACTGTTGGGACATGATGCATCGGTGTGAGCAATAATATTAGGATGATTTACATTATAATATCAAGTGTGGAAATATTGAAACGGGTTTGATTAAATTAAGTTGGTAAGCTCCATCTGCTGAAGACACTACGTAGCTTCTTATTATTGATTTCTACATATTTTATGTCTCCACCCCACTGGTAGTAATTGGTGAATATCGTACACGTCTCTCAGATAATAGTTGCTTTTGGCCTTTCCCATAGTTCACAGATTTAAACTTTAGGTCGACACTCCACAAATCCACAATTTTGCCTATAAAGTATACTTCAATTTTCCTTGTAAAATACCTATAAATTAATTATTTTATGGTAAAATAATGTGGATTTTTTTTAATTCCACATGTCTGAAACCCATGATTTAGCCTTTTAAAGTACTCGGATATGTCAACTGGGAGACGAGATATGAAATTCTGTTTTCTTTGTGTGTGCTGGCGACCATTTTGTTTCATGCAAAGGTAGTTCTTCCCAACTTTTTTCTTGGGAGCATCTTTTTTCTGAAAGAGGACATCCTCAGGAACATTTTGGTACTCTAAATGTAGAATCATGGGGTGGGGTGCACGGTAGCCCCTGCTGGCCCCCGGACTATTTACCTTGATCTTATTTTTTAAGTTGTTTTATCACAACTTCAACTTCAAATTTCCGATCCGCGCTGTTTGTTCGTTGCCGTAAAAGTGGCAGCCCGAGTTGAAATTGTGATAAAAACAACTAAACAATTAAGATCAATGTAAATAGTAGTCAAAACCAATTCAACGTGTTAATAGTTTTTTTCCCCTCAAATTATCTTCCTAAAATTACTGGCAATCACACGGCAGGTCTTTCAAATCTCCGTTTTTTCCCCGCCATTCCTGACATCACAACTATGGTGGAATAATAATACAAGCGTGGCGGTATAGAAGCAGCGCGCACCTATTACACTCTCTCCTACACCTCAGTCCCTTGTACCTCCCACTACCCCAACCTCCGAGGCCTCAGTCTAACATACCATCATCAACGTTTTTTTTTTATCTGGGAACGCTCAAAATTTTCACCATATAAATTAATCGTAATTGCTTCTTCGCTTTATGGTTGCTTCAACCATAAAGCGAAGTGACAAGGCTTAGCGATTCGGTTTTACCTATGACAGATGCTCCACCAAATAAAGCTGACAGTTTGGAAAGGCACGATAAAGAGGTTCAAAATGATGGTATAAAAACCTTCATATGCCGAAATGGCGTAAAGCGAAAAAGCAATTACCATTAATTTATATGGGAAATATTTTTGAGCGAATCCAGACCACAAAAAATGGTGATGATAATATGTTAAGCTGAGTCGTCAGAGGTTGGGTTGGTGGTAAGTAACGGAGACTTTGGTGAAATTTTATCAAAGTAGTTCTCTTATAACAGTTCCAAATATGAGTGATATATTTAGTAAATATAGCTATTTTTCGGTGACAGGTCGATTGCGTCCTGGACATTTGCGTCCCGGTCATTTGCGTCCTGGACAACTGTGTCCCGGTCAAAAGGTGTTTACGCTAATGGTTTAAAATGCTGAAAATGGCCGAGGCATCTCCGACTAAAAATTAGCCAATAACTTCGTAGATAACTAAATACAATATTTTTTATTTTCGTTGTTTTTTCTTACAAAAATAAATACAAAAGGTAGTTATAATTTAATCAAGAAATGTAAAAAAAATGTTGATGCAGTCTTCCTTGTTTTGATTAAATTAAATAAACTTTTGACTAAATTATAACTGCTTTTTTAAAATTATTATTTAAATTATAACTACCCGTTTATTTATTTTTTCACATACCACCTTCCCAGAGATATAGATGTGGGGCGTTTATAAGTAGCTCAGTCGCAAACGAGGCACTCCTCATGGGTTTGTTATTCAGTAATAGTTACATATAGTGGGACGCAAATGACTGGAACGCAAATGTCCATGGACGCCAATGACCGGGACGCATTTGACCGGGACACAGTTGTCCAGGGCTCAAATGCCCTAGTACTCTATTTTTCACATGCTCATAAAGATCGGATTTGAGTGTATTTTAATAAAAGAATCAGCCAGTCAGAATTGCACCGATATAAAAAGAGCTGACAGATACCACACTAGTTTACCATTATTGTAGGCTACCAACCCTATCAATAGTACAAAATTCACATGGCCTTAGTTTTTTCCGAGTTAAAACCTATTTCTACTGGACTAATACTTACTTTGGTTTATCATCGTCATCGTCATGTTATCATCATTATCAGTAGTAGCAGCAGCAGCCTTTTAGCGTCCATTGTTGGACATAGACCTTCCCCAATATTCACCAGACCCATCTATCGCGGGCGTTGCGTTCAAGCAACCAGAAGTTATTTATTACTTTGTGACCAGAAACAACAAGGACACAAATAAAAGAATCAGCCAGTCAGAATTGCACTGATATAAAAAAAAAGCCGACAGATACCACACTAGTTAACCATTACACCGCGGCGACGCCTCCATAGATATTAATTATCTATAGCTTAGTCTGGCATAAGGCCAAATGGAGGGAAAGCAAGTAAGATGATTGTGTTACGTCAGTCTTCCAAATAAATAAGCATACATGCCTAGAAAATAAGCTTTTAAAATCCTGTGCTCGAATACCGACTTTTGGTACCGGTAGAAAATGCTTAATTATTTCAGTCATTATGCAGGCCAATTTTTATACAGTTTTATTTTCTTCCATTCATATAAATTATTTTCTTCTCTTTTTCATAAAAATATTTTCTCTTACTGAAAAGTGAATTGTGTGCTTAGAACGTCGTCTGTATATTAGTCGAAATTACTCCATCTTTCCCGACGTCTAAAACCCGTCTACGCACTTTAATTTGTCCCATCTAAATTTTGTGGGGGAAAATGGGTGTACAAGTGAAGTGGATACGCTATATTTGAGTATAAAATACAGTTTTAGTAATTCCAACAAAATATATTGCCGCATCAACGGAATAAAATAATGCAGCGGTTCTTAACCTTTTTCAAGGCTTGCACCTCTTTGAGATTTTAAAATCTTATGGCTAAAAATTTTAAAAAGTCAAAATTGGTAAAGTAAATATTAAAAAGTGTAAATAAGAAAATGTTAAAATTCATCAGATGTCAAAATTAAAAGTTATTACTAATAAAACTATTCGGGACATGAAGCAGAAAGAACAAAGGTTGTATCAGCAATAAAACGAGAAGAAAAATCGTTTGCCACCTTCTTCTCGTAACCCCCAAAATTGCCTTACGCATCACTTGGGGGTGCGTGCACACCAGGTTAAGAACCACTGAAATAATGCATCTCAGAAATATTCGCTAACAAATAAAGACAACCAACAACTGAACACAGCCAAATTGTGCAAATGGCTGCTGTCAGTCTTCCGCCCCATGTTCGATATCCTCATCATGAAGTCCTTTTAACATTTTGCAGTCTTACTTAATATTGACATTAAATGACACTGGCCTACGAATCAGCACCTCCAAGGCCGGTAGGGCCAGCAATGCCTGCCGTGAACCCCC
>VCCN01000640.1:214064-226102 GCA_006491835.1 Architeuthis dux
AAACCAAGGGGATTTGTGATTTTAGATTACATTTGTACTTTTTACCTTTATTATTAATTGTAAAATTAAATGTAAATGTAAAATTCTGCACACTCACTCACTCGATGTTAAAAACGGCGCCATAATTGTCTGTCGTACGAAACTACGGTTTCGAAGTATTTCGGTTGCTTCATAAAATAATGAGAGGCTGTTCTTTGTTTATGTTTATGATGTCGTTAATAGCAACAAACAAAACAAAACAAAAATTATTACGTCATCCTTACATTTTAAATCTATAAACTAACGCTCGTGTACGTGAACGCTGGTGACGTATTATATTTAGATCTATAATATTAGATAAAAGATCTATTTAAAAAAATTATTTTTAATTAGATTTCTCGAGATCCACTGATCCAAACTTGACACTGCTATGACTGGTGTGCTGACCAACATATCTGGCGAATATCAACTTTGTACAATGGTCAGTTGTTGAGTTATCTCAGTGCATACATACATACGAAAAATTTAGCAAGCAATATCAGCTTGGTTGTCTATCTATCTACGTATCTATCTACTATAGCAGTTAGTTCGACCTTAACTTGTTTAGACCTTTATTACTGCAGTGTGTTCGATCCTCCGAGGGGGTCTCAGGACTGCAACTTGCACAAAACTAAGCAAGATTGAATACATAACTGTGAGGCATGACGAACGGTCAAATCCCTAAGAAAGCATTATTGGTTTTCGTCTGATCACCAGAGTTAAGCACTGTGGAACCTGGCCAGTATTCAAATGGGTGACCGTCAGGTATGTACTGTAAGCAACTTGTCTAGCAAAAGGGCAAGAGCTCTCTTCTCAATAACACAACTTCGCTTTCTTCCCCATGACTCTTGGTAGTTGATTGAACAATTATCCTCGGATGAAAACAGAGAATTCTGAATTACAAAATTGAGGGGTAAATCAGTGCATATCAATTACTGGAGTTTTATAGATTGATACCAAGGAGAAGGTTGAGAATTAAGTAAAGGCTGTATGATTCCAAATTGTGCGGAAAGTGTGCGTATCTGGAAGGGAGGGGCTGCTGCCAGGGAGCGAGTGGTACTGAATAAAAGGCAATCGGAGCCCCAATTGAAATATTTGATCCTTGGCCACGCTGGTGGATCATGGCCGGTCGGTAGTTCGAAGCGATTCACAATCAATTGAGCGACGCACCAGGCATCAGTTCGGTCACGGATGTTTGATCAGAGATTTGTTGAGATTTACAATGAATGCTGAACCAGATGTAAACCGTATGTACATGCTCAGGTGTGCCTTCTCTTTCTCTTCGCTCCATTAATGACACACTGGCTTTACTCTGCCGAACGTTGACTCTCGACACCACTACCGGTAATCAATAACATCCGCTCTCGATTTGTGAATTAGAGGATTAAAACAAAATATTGGTGTGTTTATTGACGTCGGATTCTTGATAGAAACGAGAAAGAGAGAACGTAGCAATGAGTGATTCTTCAGTCTTCAGTTCATTATCCGGATTCCTAACTATGGAGACACAGGACGGAGTAAAAGAATCAATAAATTCGATTAAGAACGGGTATAAAATTCATTTTAATCTAACATAACAGCTTAGCATTATTAATCGAGTTCTGGTGATGATTGATATAATCATTTGAAACTACTCGATTTTGTAGACTTTTATGTAACCGGTGATATCACGGGCAGGATTTATTAAACTAATACATCAACACTTTAATTCATTCTAATCATTACATATATAGTGATAGAGCAATTTTTGTCGGTAGGGAGAAAAACAAAATAACAAATCTATTTTAGCAATGACTTCATTTGAACCCGTTATACGTAGGCAAGGTTTCGGCTTATCACTTATCACTTGCCCACTGATTATACAGCTACTACAGCACTCTCTCGCCCATCGTAAGTTATTTTCTGCACTAAGAAACTAAATATTTCTGGTGGTAGGGAAAATGTGATGATTAAATATCGAATTTCGCTATTTCTTTTACCTGAAAATTGGCAAGTTTCGGCACTCAATGTGTATCAGGAAAAAGGGATTGCCAGTGGTCAGGAATTACGGCATGCGTTCCTGACATAATCTGTTCCTTCTTCTTGGTACCCCCAGCTTTACCTCCTGGAGGACTGGGCCACCAGTTTTGTTGTTCCGTCCTCACTCACCCCAATGATGAGTTGAGGACATTTGTAGATCAACTTCTCCAGGTCCACCAACACCCGAATCTTCTTCCGCCCCCGGATTCCAGAAAAGCATAAAATGTGTAGGCGTTCGTTTTTGTGTTGCTTGCTTGCACTTGCACTTGCGAGCGCGCGCGCGCACACACACACACACACACACACACACACACACACAGAGGAAGGCTAACGTCCGCTCAGATGATGTAATGGTTAGCACGTCTGCCTCACACGCAGAAGGTACTGGGTTCGATTCCCGGTATGAGTGAAGAGTGTGGAAATCTCTTCATTAGGACAAATTTCCCTGTGCACTCAGCAGTTAATTGAGTACACTCTAAGCTGTGTGATTAGGGTGGAAAAGAATGAAAAAAGGTAATGCTCCTAGATCAGAATACTGTACGAGCATACCTCACCCAAAATTGTTGGCCGGAATCCAGACCTTTCTTTCTAACAGGTGCTACACCTTGCCAAGGGTGACCTTGAAATGTGCAAGGCAGTGCCGTTCAGCTTCTAGGGGTATTTTTTTACTGATAAAATAGGACTATGATAGCTATTACAAATTCCGTCACATTACATGGTTACAAATATGGCCATGGCTTTCTGAGATGAAGTATTTTCATTATTCCTCATGTCTTTTAAAACTTTTGCCTTCATCTTTGTTGTTTTAATACAGCACTTTTCGACCTTTGCCCGAAGTTTTGACATTAAATATCTTCATATTTTTTTAATATTTGTCATCTTTTTTATTTGTAACAAGGTTTCGACCGATATATCCTTTGGCTTTCCCCTGGTGTATATTACATCCGATTGTCTATATAAATTGGTTTGTCCGTTTTTCTTTCCTTCTTTTTTTATCTCCTCAACTAAAACAAGTCAAACAGAAGCGCAGAAATGAGTGTTAGGTTTCGTGTCATTAATGTTAACATTTGAGGAAGATTGAAGAATATTTCGTCCTTAAAATTTGTGATATAAACAACAGAAATGAAGACAATAATTCTAAAATCTTTGTAATAATGGGATTTCTTTAGAAATTTTACTTGTTCTACCACCCGGCGACTTCTTTTAAATATATCTTTTCTTCTTTTTCAACTGTTCGATCAACCTTCCAATGGAGAGATTCTGTCGAAAAATTCACTGATAAATCATTCCTCGCACTATTGCAGTTTTCCTAACTTATTTCCCATGTTTATCTTCTTTTGCGGACTCAGATGCAAAAAAGAGTTTAAGAATACCCGACTAAAAACTAAAACATTATCCATTATCATTATTGGAAATACAACACTCTCTGAACACAAACTTTGCGGGAAAAATATTGAGTGGCTAAAAAAAAGTTTGTTCAGGTTATTAAGTAAAAATAAAATAATTCCTTTTTAATTTTCGACATTAGCTTTGTTGAACAACCCATTTTCCGTTTTGTTCTACTTCTTTCTACCATCTTTCAGGCAACTTCATAATACCGTCCTCCCAAAACTTTTTATCTTCCTCAGCAAAGAACTGTGTGCCTTTTACAGTCTTCCAGCGAATTCATTTGTTTTTTCTCTTCATCAAGGGAATTCTGTAAAAATTGGAATAAATGGTAATCCGAAGATGCAATATCTGATGAATACAGCGGATACGTCAAAAATTTCCAGCCAAACTGTAATAATCTTTGCCTGGTCGCGAAAGAAACCTGCAGTTCCGCCATTTCTCTTAACTAATTCCGGATACTTTTCAATAATTGCTGTCTCCAATCAGTATAATTCCGAGCAGTACTTGTTCGAATCAATCGTTTAGACCCAGAGTGTTGTGATAAGAAGCAAACATTATAAGATAGAGTAAAACTAGAAATAATAGTAATAATGGAGAGTGTACCGACCCAGGGTGTTGTGATTAATTGAAACCATAATAAGAAGGAGTAAAACATGTTTCCCACCTGTGCCAGGTGTTCGAGCCTCGGTAAAAAGCCAGAATTTCGAATACAGTCATACGTCCCCATAAAGCTTATAACCCATTAACTGCGGATGACGGGAATCCCAGTCAGTGTAGTTCTATGGCTCAACTGTGAATGAAAATGTCCGTCATCTTATTGTTAGCTTGCTAAAGAGAACGCAGTCTATACGTCGTGTTTCTTCCAAGTTCTCCAGGCAGGGAAGGCGAGAAGGAGAAGGTAAAAGAGCAGACACCACCTTTCTGGGTCGAGCTAATGACTTACAGAAAGAAACGTAATGGATGACCTTTTGCTTCTTTCTCTTCTGAAAGGCAAGGAAAACGTATGTACATATAGGTTTAGGTAAATAATTATGTGTCGTGGTATCATGTTGTGCAGTGCATATATTTCACTTCACCTGATAATGATCGACATGCCCAGATCGAGTTGCGTCCATGCTTCCAAAACGTAACCCGGATGCGAGTCGACACATGGCTGTACTGATGTTTAAAGTAAGACAGATAGGCTTTTCCTTCTTGGAGATTTTACGTAACACAGTTTTCCATACCATCTGGCCTTGCGCTGTATATAACTGAAGTAAGCGAATGTCGTAAATAGTTACATACTCAGTAATGCATATACATGCGCACATATATACCCAAGGGAAAACAAAATTCAACTAAAAATCATTTTTGTCCACACTTTAAAAAATAAACTTTCTCTTGCACACACGCATTTTTACGATAATTAAAACGTTCACTAACAATTTTCTATCACTGTTTAATTTATTCAAATACAGAGAAAGAGTTTTATTATAATCACGTATAATTATATCAAACGGTTATTGTTATCAAAATCAGTTGGTCCCAAACGCTTTATTTAAAATGAATTAAACATTTATAATAATAATAAAATTAATTTCATATTAATTTTTTTATAATGTGAAGTTGTTTATAACAAGAATTTAATAATATAACAATGGATTTATAACAATGAATGTAAATTTATAACAATGTAAATTGTTCCAATCTTTATATCCTTTGCGTAATGTTACTGGCCGGTATTGTTATCGAAAGATCCTGTCACAAAGTCATCACAATACGCGGTTTCCTCTGTACTAACAAAAAAAGTATAATTTGAAAGACCTGTTTATTTATTCACAATGTTTTATTTAGTCTGGCACAGGGCCAGGTTCGTTTTAATTTGATAACTTACCGGAAAGCAGTCCTTTCGCTTTAGCGACCGGACATTAAATGAAAAAGTAAAAGCGGCACGATTAGTTTACGTTTCAAACTGTTTGACCACGTGAATGCACTGTACCTGACCACGTGTCCGATCGCGCGTGGCCAGCCGGCTGGCTCACGACAACGCTACAGAATGATAACAACAACAGCGACGGTGGGGTGTCGCGGAACGATACTGCTCCCGTCTCTCTTTGCGTGAGCGGCCATTGGGTCCTGGTTTAGGCAAACACATTCGCATGGCGGGCTTCACAAATCGCGAGGTCTAAGGGGCGTGAGAAAAGAAGCGATCTAACGCGAAACGAACGCGAATTTTATTGAGAGACATTCACAATGGCTGACGACTGAGAAATAAAAGAAAATGTAAATAGATATAGACGGTGTGAAAAGCGAAAGAAAATATTCAGAGAAAATATGGAACTCTTTATGTGCTATTAATTTACTTTTATCTTTTTTATAAAGCTTTTCTTTTTTCTTTTTTCTTTTTTCTTTTTGTTTTGTTATCACTGTGACATTGGTAAACAGGACTTCTGTAGTCAAAAGAGTGGGTGGGGTTTGGGGAGAAAGAAAGGGACAGTAAGGGAATACATTTGTAGGTAGGCAGATAAAAAGAGTAAGGGAAGTTCTGTGAATATGTGTACACATAATAGAAGAAAAGCATTTATACATTTTAGTTTGCAATGCGTGGGATACAGAGAAAGAAAGAGAGAAACTCACAGAAAATGAAAAAAAGAGAGTGTATGCAGGATTTCTTTCCCCTGCGTGGGTTTAAATATATATGTGACAACACACACACATAAATATGTATAACTTATTCATATATGTAAACGTGTGTAAACGTAGTGCTACCCCTAGTTTCCACCGACTTCATTTTGCACACGTCTCACAAAAAGTACTGCTCACTAAAGTCCGTATTACATTCGGTTGGCGTGCACTGTTCAAATTCGCCACACTTTTGGATAGTACTACGCATATATATATATATGATAATTATAAAGACATTTATTAGATGAGAACCTATATTTGCCCGGCGCCGGCCCAAATCGCAAATGTGAATAAAGAAACGAGCTCCGCGCGGGAACTGAAACCGCGCCCACCCTGGAAGCAACCTTATACGCATGTTCTGCTCTACTGATTGAGCTAACGAAGTTCTCATGGTAGGCAGCAGTCTTTTAATCCTACACTTTGCTGGCCTCTCTACTCTCACGTTCGTATTTTACGCACGAACATACATTTATATATTGTGTTATTATATGGGCGCGCACGTGTGTGTGTGTCTGTCTGTGTGTGTGTGCATTTAGATTTTAAAAAAACATTTAATTGATAGAGGAAATGAATGTTTTAGGATTTATTTCAGGGTCTGTTATATTAGTTATGTCCGGTATAGCAAGGGGGAAATTCCTGACTACTTTTTCCTGATTTCCAATACACAATATGCAAATTGTATGCTAAAACCAATTTTAGATCGAGAAAAAATTCCCATCTCCTTCCATGACGACCTAGATTGTGCTAGTCGCTGCCATGTCTTACCGGCAAACTTTTCTATCTCATCCTTCCATCTTGTGTCTGGCAAGGGCACCAATCGGTTATTCTTTTGCCCCATCTATTGTCACCTCTTATTGCTAGATGACCAGCACATTTCCATTTTTGCTGCTTAATTATTTGTATAATATCCTTCACTCTAGTCCTCCCTCTGATCCATGTTGATCTTTTTCTATCTCTTAAAGTTATCCCTAGCATTGTTCTTTCCATGGCTCTCTGAGCGATTCTAAGTTGGTTTTCAGGTTGTTTTGTTAATTTCCATGTTTCGCATCCGTAAGTCATGGCTGGTATTATGCATCCATTGTCTACTTTACGCTTTAAGCACATTGGCAAGGGGATCTTCAATATGTCTCTATTCATGCCGAATGCTTTTCAACCTATCGTTATGCGTCGTTTTATTTCGCTGTCATGGTCTTTCTCTAACTTTATTACCTGTCCTAGGTAGATGTATTCATCAACCTCTACTATATTTGGTCAAATCTTTAAAAGCGTACCTGACCAAATTCGGGAAATTTTCATAAAATAATCTTTTCACTTAAACAGTTTTACATTTTTTTAAATCAAATTATCAATTCTTTCTATTTTAAAATCAGAGTTCTTTTTCTCTCTGGGATCATTTGATAACAAGGGTCACAAACCCGCTCCAGTGATTAAACAAAAGAGAACTCCTTAGAGTTTTAACCTTTGTGTCTAATCCTCAAACATATGCACCGGTGTTGTGAGTTTCACAAGTTGTAAATTGACCGCAAAGAATTTAATTTCTTTTTACTTTGCTTTCATATTAAAAAAATTAGAGGGTGTAGTAAGGAATAAGTTCAACCATATTCTTTATATTGAAACTCAGACAAGTGCATCGCCTGTTCATCGGGAAACAAAAACAAGCATTAAAAGGTATATATACGTATTAGTTTATGTAACTCAATTGTGCGACCTGTGACAAGCTGTCTCTTAAATCTTAAACGTAGGCAAGCAAATCTAGCCGGATTCTTCACCGCACTCTTTCACTCAAAGACTTAATACTCAGGACGAAGTTTATTTGCATATAACATTTGAACGTACGTTGTTTTTTGACTAGGTTGATAAGTGAGTCTGTGCTTCTCGTAAAATAGAATAAATATACAGACATTATATACGAATGAATGCAAACTATGGGCACCATAACTTGTAACACGTGCCAACAAATCTCGAATGCTTCCCAAATGATTGTTCTAAATACAATGTGGAATCACGGCTTTTCAAAACAAACATAAGTGCCTTTCTTCAAGGCGCAGAACAGTGTCATGACAACTGGAGAGCTGTACTGGATTTATAGGTCAAGGCAGTTATATCTTAATAAAATAAGCATGCTTTACGCTGCGGCCCTCTATTAAAAGTGAAGGAGATACGTTTTCTGAATAATAAATAACCCCAGCACAGGAGATCAATATCCCAAGACAGTGCCCCCAGTCCATACCTGCAATGATTATTGATGTGCAACATATACATTTTGGAGATCCCATGGTAATTCGCACTTTGCGGAAATGAGTGGATCTTTTATCAAACAATCTTATTCAAACAACTATGGACAATTTTACGCAAATATTTGTTGGCCATTGAACTATCTTACATGCATGCACACACACATACATATATGCACACATACACACACATATATGCACACACGCACACGCACATACGTATATACACATACATATATAATATATATGAGGTTTTATTAAAAACGGCAGACAAGGATTGTTTAATCATTTTTCTTAGTGGAGCTCACCAACACGGTATACTAACTTAGTGTCAATCTATATTACAGATTACGCAAAGGCCAGCTTATCATGTTATATATCGAATGGCAATAGTCATAGATCAAGCAATAATTAAAATCGTTTTGATATTTTCTCACTTAAAATTATAATCCATATCAACCTGATATTTCTGAGCGTAAGTCTAAAGTAGCCAAATATATGCCATTTCATACCCCAATTGGTTGTTCCATTACCCTAAAAAACGAGGCATATCATAAATTAATGATTTCTTGGCCAACAATCACGGGTCAAAAGCAAATGTCGACCAATACACACGGCCTGTTATAGTTCTTGGCCAAAGATCAAAGAGCGATCTGTATATGAAATCGACTTATACGCGAATACATACGGGTATGCTTACATATATAAACATAGCCATGTACATGGATATGTGAGAGTGTTAATATATATGTGTGTGAATATATACAAGGGTGCATCAATAAGTCTGCAGCTGAAATTTGATCTGAAGTTTTCACTGTATAACGATCGATCTATGTGAATTAAAATTAAAATGCCTTTTCTATCACTAGGCTACGGACATATTGATTTACATACGTATCTGTATTTATAAATTGAAACGTTATATTATGTAAAGAGATATTAACATCTA
Organism: Architeuthis dux; assembly: GCA_006491835.1. Lineage (NCBI taxonomy): Eukaryota > Metazoa > Mollusca > Cephalopoda > Oegopsida > Architeuthidae > Architeuthis > Architeuthis dux. The sequence continues at coordinate 223,338 of VCCN01000640.1, forward strand.
CTTGCCGAACCCGTGGAAATTCCACGGATGTTGACAACTAAGATTATCCATTATCTCATGCCTCTGCTCTTCTATCGCCCTTTGCCTGTATCTTCACATTCTCTCCCTTATCCATTCCAATCATCGTTGCCCGTCTACATTTTTATCTGTTATCAAACATAGATTAGTTTCATATGCCAAAATCTTCCTATCCCCTCAGTAAGCTGCCTAACTTACTTTTCTAACCTCTCTCATTCCTACCCCCATATTCAACTGTCTAACTTTCTTTTCTGTCCACTCTCTTCCTACCCTCTTATTAAACTACCCAATCTTTCTCTTATATTACTACTGAAAGCGTAACAATCGGACACAGGTAGGAACAGGCAAAATAAGATTATAAATATTTGTTTTGTGTGTGTATGGAAGTGGTATGCGTGCAGTAAGATAGATAGATAGATAGATAGATAGATAGATAGATAGATAGATAGGCATACTTATAATTTAGGTGAACGCACGCGTGTGTGAGTACTCGTTTGACTGTTTATATTTGCTGACTATCAGATTTCTATTTCTGTATAAATGTGTATATAGTTGTAGGTTGCCAGATATACAAATAATATACTTAATTGTCCGAAATTTAAGATAAAATTATTTTATCTGAATTCATGAATGCTCGTGATACTTTATCTAAAAAGAACTGGGGCTTTCAAAAGACGCCTGCTCACAAGTGAAGGAAAGAATACAGTAACGTCTGCAAACCGCTTAAAACACAAAACAGCTAAGCACAAGACGTGGCAGAAGATTTAATTGCCAAAGTCGTGGAAACTGCTTAAACTGCTTATACCGTACCCGACCGGTTATTGCTAGTTAAGCCTTTGTTGGTCGAGGCTGCAGCAATATTTTTTGTCGTTTTTTTTGCGTGTTGATTATAACAATTTAATAAAAAATAAACATTGGTCCGAAAGAATCAGAATGGTGGTCAGCTTATTTTGCGCCACCCTGTAGAAGGAAAATCACTTCTCTTTTTTTCGCGGAGTGATACACGCTTGCTTCGTGAGTCGTCGATTTCTTGACATGGAAACAAACACAACATACGGTATTCTCGGCGATGTTTACAGTTGTTCTGAACAAGTATCTACGAATTAAAGCACACATGTCCATGCATTCTTCGCCTGGACCAACCATTAGCAACAAAACATCGACTGGCGTTGGCCAATGGTCGACAAAGTTCAGCGCGGACAATGGCGCTGGTTTTGTATCGAAGAATCATTGTAGTGAAAATGATGAGAATCTGTTAAACAAACAGTTCAGAGAAGAAACTTTACAGAAACACAAGTCCAACACGGAAGGTCAGAAATTGAGTTTACAAAGAATTGTAAACACAGAGCGAATACAAAATGACAAAAGGCAGAGAAAGAAGCAACATAGCGACTTTTGCCGATAATATTTTTCTTTTTTTCTTTCCTTTTCTTTTTTCTTTTCCTTCTTTTTCTTTTCTTTCTTTTTCCATTTCTTCTTTCTTTTTCCCTTTCTTCTCCCTCTCCTTTTCTTTCTTTTTCCTTCATTTGTTTGTTTTCCTCTTTTTCTTTTCTTTCTTTTTTCTCATTCCTTTCCTTCTTTTTTCTCTTTCCCTTTCTTTCTTCTCTCTTTGTTCTTTGTTCTTTTTCTTTTTTTTAATTGTCTTGCGTCGGTTTTTGGTTGTATGTTTGAAACGTTCTGGGAAACACGTCGGTGGGTGCGGCCTTTCTTTGGCCTGTCCCACCTGTCAACCTTTGAGCCCAGTAATGGATAGGGTCAGTGTTTGTCTCCTGCTAAATGATTGGTTAATCGGTTTGTGAATACAAACCAGTTTTCTGGACGGTTCCTACTCGGAGCTTGAGAGAGAAACACGTGTGCCGACAATTCCCGACCCCCTCGCAGACACACACAGATGCACACGTGCATACGCTCGAACGCACGCATATATAGACACGGACATAGATGAACATTTACTTTCGCCAGGAATGAAAATCTGGCGCCAGTGGTCGGTGTTCGAGCCCAGTTAAAAAGCAAGGATTTCGAATGCTGATTTGTTACACCATTCCCACCCCCACATCCCAGTTGGCCTTTTGCTAAGCTTGAAAAAGCTGGTCCACTGCCATCTTCGGATTAGTCATTCCCCCCAAAATTATTGCAGCCTAATAACCGGAGATTCATCTCCCAGACTACACCGTCTCCATTGCACTAAAAGCGACAGAGACAGGGGCAAAGAACCCAGGTATTTTTTTAAATTTTTATTTTTTGCAAATACCAATATCAAACTAGAACTTGTGTCGTATTTTGCACTTGTGGATTTGGAAAAATATACTGTGTAGAAAAAAGTCTCAAAATTATGCACATACACACGGTCTACAGAAGTGAGCACACACGCATACCCCACGAACACGCAGGTATACAAAAGTGAGTACACACACAAAATACGAACGTGTACAGAGGTGAGTACACGCACATACACACATGCGAACACACAGGTAAACACATAGACAACTATTTACTCAAACATTCATGTTCAAGTTACACATGTGGGTATTTACAAAGCTTATTTTTGTAGTCTTTAATAAATTTAATGTCTGTTAAAAATATTATTTGTTTATATCCCAGGTGATTCTGTGACAGACGGAGAAACTGAATTTGTCTTCCTCGTCGTGGACCAAGGGTTACCAAAGTAGTTCTATGACCATGACTAGTATACTGAGTTCGTTCTTCGCTTGGCACCCCACACTTTTGGCCTTTGGCTGGATTAGTAA
>VCCN01000640.1:301679-314196 GCA_006491835.1 Architeuthis dux
CACACACACACACACTGTTTCCCTTCAATCGATCTACAATCTCAGTCCGAGATTTACGACGTTGTCGACACAGTCGACCAATTTTGGTAAGATGGCTTCGCACTCTTTTTCTGACGTAATGATGTTATTCTTCCCCTACTTTCTCGTATATAATTGTATGCATTTGTGTGCGGGAGAGAGAGGGGGCGGTGGGTGAATTCGCGAAATGAGAGAGCGAGTGTGAGAAAATCCAACGCATATACGTATATGGGCTAAAACAAACGAACCCAACCTGACATTAGGTCTAAAGCCACACTAGTGGTGTGTGTGTGTAAAATCTTTCAAAAGTATACACATTTAATAACTGTTATTTTCTAATATAATTAAGAACAAATAATAGAAATATAGATTAGATATAAAAGCACTTTTTAAAAAAACTGATGCATTATCTCAAGTGTTCAAAACGTCTGATAAAGTGAATATATATTTTCGTTGACATCCGGTCGATCCCAAGTATTTAGTTATTAGAAATCGAAATCGAAATGAAAACCTTTGCGTTTTTATGGGCATTTTGAATACTGTGATAAACTTCTACGAACCCGAGTTGGGAAAAAATGACGAAAAACTAGACAGGAAAAATCAAATATTACAAACTAAACTGATAAAATACCACAGTTCTTATACCTGGTTATAGTTATTTACTAAGCTTAGTTTAGTCTGGTACAAGGCCACAAGTTTGAAGCACAATAGTCTGCAGGGTTTCCCAACCTGGGCGATATCGCCCACCGGTGGGCGATTTCAACTGTTGGGTGGGCGATGAGCAACTGAACAGAAAATGGTGGGCGATGGCAAATTTTGGTGGGCGATATAGGATTTTGAGTATTAAGAAGGTATTTCAACATATGCCAACCGAAAAGAATATTCAAAGGAGATATGCAAAGAACCTATATAAAAAGGTCAGCGTTATTTGTTACCTCCCTTTGGTATTTTTACTGCATCATAAAAAGTCAGTTTACGAACCAGTAACAAACTTTTACCAAACATTTTTGGTGTGCTTTTGAATATTTACTATTATAGTGTATTCAAAAAATTTGGGAACCCCTGGTCTATAGCGAGGCACCCTTACTGATGTTTATTAAGCTTACCTTACTCTGGTACAAGGTCATTTGAGGGAGCACACAATTAGGATTGCACTCACTTCTACAGTTGTAACAGTCTACGAGACTAGCTTTCCAACCATTCATTACTCCATCTGCTGGTATAGTTATTTAATGAGCTTAGCTTAGGCAGAAGTCCACAAATATAGAGAACCCTGCGAGGATCGAGCTCACTACACAGTAGTAACGGTCTTAGTCACTTTGTTATATGTCTAGAGATTCTGACAGCAATCTCTAAAGAACTCACATTTGTTAATACAGTAATACCTTCGTTTGCGCTCTAGTATCTAGAGCTCCGGAAATAGCTACCAGACGAGATACACAGCACTAATATATTCCATCTTGTCGAGGCTCAGCAACAACATCATATATTTTAAAATAATGAGAATGACCCTGACTCTGAGTGCAGAAGGAAGGCAAAGAGAGGTGTTCAGGACACTCTATTTATGCTATGTTATAATGACCTCTTATATGTTTTGTTTTGCGCTGCATTTTTCTAGGAACGTATCGTTCCTAGAAAAATGATACGTTCCTAGAAAAATGCAGCGCAAAACGAAACAGTGGTCCTTATAACATAGCATACATAGCATGTCCAGAACACCTCTCTTTGACTTGCTACTGCACTCCTAGTCAGGGTCATTATCATTATTTTAAAATATATGATGTTATTGCAGAGCCTCGACAAGATGGAATGAATTAGTGCTGTGTATCTCATCTGGTAGCTACTTTCCGGAGCTGGTGAAATATCACTAGGTGTCGATGTATACCGCTACATGATAAATTATTGTGTATGTGTTTACACATGGCATATTAATCAAAGTACAACAGTATACAGTTATTTCGGGGACTGTCCATGATGTAATCTTTTATCATTCATAATTTATTTTGGAAATTTAACATTACTAAATTTATTACGAAAAGTATTTGAAAAAGATCGCTATAACGAATCAGCGCTAAACGGGGCAACGCTAAGCGGGGTATGCTAAGCGGGGTGTTACTGTAAATCAAATGAATTTTGTTAAAATCGAGTTGGATCTTTAGTCTCAAACTGTACTCTGTACACATGGTTGCCAAGTTTGTCCGATTTCGGACATTGTGTCCCTTTTCAGCCCTGGTGTCTGATTAAATCTTTTATGAAATGCAAAAAATTCTAGCAACTTTTAGCTATTTATTTTCATTATTGTGATAATAATCTACCTACTTCTAGCCACTATCAACCATTTAGCTATCAAATTTATTCTGTCCGATATTTGACCAATTTCGAGCTGGGATGTCCTATTTTGTAACACTGTTGTCCAAATTTGAGAAAACTGATCTGGCAACCCTGAACCAATGAGCTAATATCGAAATTAATTAGGAGCTATCAGGGTCGTAGATGTGGGATGGTGGGAGGTGCGATTTTAAATAGAGGGGAACCCAAAAGCTTTATGATTAGTTGCCAGATTAGTTTTCACAACACGTGTGTTCCATAGTTGGACAAATTCGGTCAACCCTGCTCTAAATCGGTTAATTTTGGACAGAAACAATGTATGTCTAGAAATAGCTAATAGTGGCTAAAAGTAGCTAGATTATTTATTTATTTACTGATATCCGATATCTAAAAACAATTTCTTATATCTAAACGCAACAAAAAATATCAAAGTTAGCAACGCTTAAATCGGACAATTATCGATATCCGATTCTTAAAATCTTTATTCGAACATACAGGGCAAAAAATGGACACGATATCCGAATTTGGACATATCAGGCAATTCTGATTAGTAGTTCACCTACTGCATTTCTACTAACATTATAGAATAACAAATCTCACTAAATGTTGAAGGGGACCCCTCGAGGAGCCAAAACCCCCGGGCCCCCAAATTTCCAGCTACGCCCCTGGGAACTATGGCATCTATGTGACAAGCGAAATAATCACCAATAATTGTTAACACAAGTGTACCGTCTACAAGTCAAATATGGCATCTCACCTTTCTTTTTGTACTGAAGCAGTGTGACACAAAGGCGTTCATAATGGCCTCAGGGGTAGAACAAATTAACTGAGTGGGAGTCAGGGCCTCGAAGCCACCCGTCTTAAAACCTCTTGTTTTCTTTCGTCATCCATCCCATTCAGGAAGAAGATTTCTCCATTGCAATGACTACATTTGATTCGTGTTGACAGTCGAGGGGAACGAAGACGTCAATGACCGATTCGCAATTTGTTCACGTCTGCAATCGCTTCAGGGTTTTCCGGTTGTGATTTCACTTGTCGAGAAGACGATCGTTTTGACTGTTAATATACCGCCATTTATTGCTAGAGTAATTAATGCTTGCGTGTATGTTTCGAATGTGAAAAATGTGAAAAAGACAAAAAGTCTCTTCAGTCCGATATTCAACTGCGTACTTGTAAAATATATTCAACTGCGTACTTGTAAAATATATTCAACTGCGTACTTGTAAAATATATTCAACTGCGTACTTGTAAAATATATCGTTGAAAGTTACTGGTCTGATTGTCTATTATAAAACGTTTGGAATTTTCCTCGGCTGAAAATGACAACAAATTTGAATGCGAATAAAGGGGCGGGGGGCAAAAACGATAAGCGTATTTACATAAACTTGTTGTAGGGCGGGTTTTCGGCTAGTTCCTACCGAATGCCTAAATACGGCCCTTTGCCTCAATGAGAGATGAAACTGTTTCCTAAGGGTATCTTAATTCAATACCTCTGGCTACAACGCGACGTTTCGGCTACTTAGGGCTCACATACAGATAAAGGGAGTCAGAGTTTTAGTATTAGATAGATAGATAGATAGATAGATAGATAGATAGATAGATAGATAGATAGATAGATCATTAGATCATTAGATCATTATTATCGAGGTGAGCGCAAACACAGACGCCACAATATTTTTTTTAATTTTCATAAACTAACTTACTAAAAACATTCCCATTATTACATACAGAACATTTCATGTGGATATGTTGTGTGGTTCCTGGGTTACGCTGTCACATACAGACGGACATTTCGTGAATTATTGTAATGTAGAATATATTCAGGATTAATCTAAATCTATTTATTTATATACGAGAGACTATCGGAAAGTTCCCGGACTAGACAAAAAATTTGGAATTTCAAAAAGAAATGTGCTAAAACATGCACCGTAGTCCCATTAGTTACCCCCAGAAACTTTGGTGGCTCTAGCTCTAGCCGTCCTTGAGTTATGCGATGACAGACAGACATTTGGTGAATTATAGTAATCTTGAACCGACACTCGACCGGCCGCACGTGCCACTGAAAAACCTGCGTTCGACCTAGAGAATGTTCGCCGAAAGCCCGACGAAGCATTTCGAGGGTCTCGGTAGCCTATTTGCGAGCTTCACGCAAAACATCGCAGAGATGTTCTCTCACACAACGCCACAAAACCTCGCCTAATGCGAGAACACGAGCAGATAGTACGAAACCTATTGGCAGACTGACTCAGTAGGCTGGGTAACAATGAGCGTTAGCTGCGCGTTTAACGGTACAATCACAGCCCGTAGAGTCCGGGAACCTTCCAATAACACCTCGTATGAATAGAATAGAATTCAAATAATATATTATAATATGTTATCTATTTTTTGCACTCGAGTATAATGTTAACCCCCAATTTTGACTCTGATTTTTTATAGCCTAAAAAATTGATAATATATTACTGATTTTTAGCTACAAAAAGTGGAGGTTGCATTATATTCGAGATCGCATTATACTCGAGTAAATATGGTAGTCGTTTCATTACTAGGTTTTATGAGATCTTAATTTGTTTAGCGAGTAAGTAACAAGAAAAAGAACTGACTCTGTTCAAAACTTGCGACGTTGTTTACACAATTTTTGAGAGAAGTTAGAAACATTTGTTGCTGTAATAAAACTATTTGTTTCCAATTGGTTAAAAAAGAATAATGTAAAGCTGTTAAGAGGCTCTCTGAAAATGGACACTGACTGGTTTTCTCCAGTTTTGCTACATTTTCGTTTGTATCCAAGAAATGTGTATCTATTTGTGTTCCCCATAAGTTATAGGCCATAAGTCTACGCTTACGATATGAGATGTTAAAAACATGCTTTAGCTTCTTGAATTTCGAACGCTTTTTCTTATGTCAGATTTTCTTTTATTTCGAGAATTGATTTTAACCCCTAAGAACCCACTGTGACACCGGTGTCACGTACAATTTAATTGGTCTGGACATTCTCTTATATAATATTATATTTTATCCTTGATTTTAACTCATGAAATGTACTAAGTGGCATCTAATGAACATCCTGGGGCAGTCACGTTACTGTGTGTCAATTTGCCTATCCAGAATCCCACATAATATTCCTTCAAGTAGAAATGGGTGTGGGTTCTTATGGGTTTTAAAAAATAATTACGTAGTGTGATGTAGAAAAGAACAAAAATATTTCTCTTTCTTCGCCCACTCTCTCTATCCTTTAGCTATTAACCTATTCAAATTTGGTCCGAACGAAAAACCTTTTGGCATTCATAGAACTGTCGACTTTCACTGCAGTTAAAAAGGGGGTGATGTGCACGTAAATATTTTTGTCTGATTCATTTCGTTTCTACAGTTGGTGTGCCGAGTAAGTCTATATATTTCTTGATGTGCCGTCATACAATAAAGTTTGAGAACCGCTGCATTAAAGCGAATGAAAGTGTTGACACATTTGCTTAATTAATCCTACCCGTGATATCACGGGTGATATAAACAGCTTACAATATAATAACAAATATTATAAAAATAAATGAATGAAATAAAAGATATAAAAAACAAATTAGAAAGATATCTGCTTGAAGCCAGTGACTCGTTCAGTTAATTATAATCAACTTTCTTTTGCTGATGATGTCATACAGGAAATTGAGCGTCGCGTTTAAATGACGTCATTGTTTTTTTTAGATGTTCCGATAAGCACGAAAACTGAGTCTGTTCACACGTGTAACTCATTGAACTTATTATAATTACTGGCAGTGGTGTAGTGCTAAACAAAGAAGTGGGGGAACGCAGGGTTGCCTGCTCTGGTGAGGTAGGGCGGAAGAGGGGCACCCCGAGAAAAAAATTCAAATTTAACCAATGTCAGAGACGTTTTGAGACCATATGGGATGGGTATTTAAACATATACTGGCTAATTGTTCTTATCAGTGAATTGTTCAAATAGAGAATTTTGGTAGTATATAGATAATGCCCCACCCCAAAGTAAGGGAACGCCATTCCAACAGCACTACACCACTGATTATTAGATCACTTGAAAATCTCAAGGTGTATCATTGCTAGTGGTATCATTTCAAGGTGTATCATTGCTAGTGGTATTAGTAGCATCCATATTATATTGCAATCGGGATATTGAAAATGGCCTAAACAGCCGCAACATGTACATCCATCAGAAGGCATATATCAATCCAATACACAATGCAGAACTACGTTCATTAGAATTTTACGAAATTTTAACATTTTAAGGTTTTTAACGTTTTGAAGTTTTAGAATTTTAATATTTTATAACGTCTAGCTAGAACATTGAAACTGAAAATATTTTTCATTTTCATAGTTAATTGAATATAATATTTATTTTTTATTAGATGAAGCATTGTCAACGATTATTATTAATAATAACTTTTCACTGGTATTTTATTTCATCTTAATTTTTAGTTGCTATTTTTATCTCAAACTAACTCAGGCCGTCAGTTCGAGTCTCGCCGAAAGCTTATCCTTTATTTACGATCCGCTTTACTCACTCCCATGGACTTGACGGTCTGAGTAAAATTTCTCCATCGTAATAGAACGATTGAGAGATCTGTGAGTAGTATGGTAAATTGTGTCTGTACTGTTGGTCTGTATACTTTAAAGTTTTTGTGAAAAAGGACCTCACAGAAGATTTTCTGAAAGTGTTATTTCGGTGATAGGTGCAGATTATCAATAGATTCGTGGATAATAAAGTAATTTGGAACAGCGGGATCATTTTTAAAAATTATTATTGGAGTGAGATTTAGAAGGATTTCGCTTCCCGTGGGTAGGTAGGAACAAGACAAGCGTAATAATATATAGAATATATATCATATTACCCCAGGGATGTGGGTAATACAAGAGATACAAATATGTCCTAAAGGCAAGCCTCAAGGTTTGCAACATCGCCGCGTGGGATTGGGCCTGGGAGGCCAGGGCAATGAACAGAGCTAGGTGGCGGATGGATCTGTCACCTGGAGCCTGGAGCACTACGAGTGACAGGACACCACGTTGAGGGAAATGAAGCAGCGCCGATCGTGCACGGTTACAACGCGGCAAATGACCAGCTACCAGCCGGAGACGACTTCGTCAGCCAAGACTTCCAACGATGGCGCTGTTCATGCATCAGCCTAGTCAGCCACTGCAGACACAATCATCCACATTAAGAACAGTAGTACAGGAAGAAGGGGGGCGGGTTCCGTCGGACCAGACGGTTCAGCCCACCACCATCTAACTACAATTGAAGAAATCTCTGTGTCTCTGTGCCTATGCAACGCGATCACTCGACAACTCGCACGAAGTTAACAATAGCCAGATATATTAGTCAACACACACGGCAGTGCAGTGCCGAATTTGAAGGGGTTTTTTTTATCAGTGGTTCTCAAGAAATCTAATAAAAATAAATAAAGGATTAACATATTTTTTTATATTCTATAAATAACTCCCTTGACTTCGGCTCTTTAGAATTATATAAATGTAGATATAAAATATCTAAATTTGCAACGCTGGAGATAAGTAACCGAAATACTTCGAAGCCGTAGTTTCGTACGACGGACGGAAAATTATTTTACATGACAGTTATGGCAGGCTGCTCCACACACCATAACGGGAACTGCCCTAGTAATAGATAATTACGATTTAGTCATTTGGTAATTTCCCGGTCGGTAGTGTATTGCTTCTAGAAATAGTAATCTTTTTCTTGATGGGACCCATTTGGAATATTGTTTTTTGTAGATTTGCTATCAATTAGCCCAGTGGTTCCCAACCTTTCAAGTCATTCCCTACTTTTGTCAATAAGATTACTACAATCCCCCCATTCCATTTACTAAGTTGCAACAAAGAATAATTTCAAATTATATCTTTGTTTTGCGTATAATTAGACAGCTTTATACTAAGAATTGGTTTAATTTTATAATTGTACAGCTGCTGCTGTATATTTGTCACTCAAAGAAAGCAAGCAAAAATAATTAGAACACATCATTTGAAATTCCAATTTAGTACAAGAAAATAAGAATTCTGCTGTCGTAACTGATATACACATCAATGTGATTTCTGTTCTTGTTTTTTTAACTAGTTCTTCGATTTGTGGGTCTATGAGAGAGCACATCTTAAATCATTCTCAACTTGGAGCTTATTTCGAGCCTTCGACTTGATAGATAAAAGTGCAGAAAAGCCTATCTCTAGACTGGACTTTTATTTTTACCTAATAGCCGTATTCGTCCCTTGGACTACCCCCTTGGTGGTAATCTCCCCCCCTACCGTTGGGAACCACTGAACTAGACTAACTATTGAATACCAAGGTCAGTAATGAGTTAATTACCACCGGGGCCCCTAGGCTGAGCTTTAGTAAGCTCCCCTCCCTGACTTTGCCCCCCATGCCCGCCCTTCGTTGAATAGCATAAAGTCACGTTAAATAACTTATATCGTTGTACTATGTATAATGTACTAATTATTAAACCATTGTTTGTAAACTCAAACCATTCTTTGCTCTTGCCCCCCCCCCCGAATCTACTAAGCCTAATGGTTAATTCACCACTGGCCAGGGTTTATGCCTTTTTGCCCCAATTGTTTTATTAGAATGAGCTTGATCAAGCCAAGAAAGGTTAAATTGTTCAGCTTACACTCTTTTGGTCTAAACAATTAACTATTCCAGCAAGTATGAGAGTATAAGGTTTAGACATCTTAGACTTAAGAGATAGCTATTTGATTGTCCCGAAATAAATCTCTCTTTAAAACTGTGATAAGAGGAAAAGCAAAAACAAATTCTATAAAACACGATTTAATCAAAGTCTCTACCATAGACTTCAACAAACTACTGTCAACGTGAAACAATACTGTTTATTCTGCTGAACCAAAAACCAGAATTCCTTTGTTTAGTGAACCGAAGACTTCTTTTGCAACTGCTTGGTTTCGGAAGCCCTTATTGTTCAAAAAGCTTTTGAAGTTTTTGAAAATAGGATCATCGATGGGGGAAAGGTCTGGAGAATACAATAGCAGAGGCTAAACTTTAATTCTTGTAAATTCCGTATTCTACTTGCGACAATAAATTACTCATTGTTCAACTTTTAAATTCGTGTTTGCTAATATTGATTTCTGGACAACCTAATATATGAAGTTATTACATAACACAAGGCGTTTCATGGCATGTACAGGGCTGAAGGGTGTTACCCATCTCCACCCCAACTAGTATGAGACAGGTAGTACATATACATTTTCTATAATCACACACACACACACACACATATACGTTCCTATAAAAACCTTCCATAAGCCTAAATGGCGTAAAGCGAAGAAGCAATTACCATTAATATATGTGGGAAAGTTTGTTGAGCGTTCCCATAGCTAAAAAAATAGTGAGGATAGTATGTCAGGCTGAGTCATCGGAAATCGTTGTGGTGAGAGGTAAAGTATACTGGGTAGTAGAAGAGAGAGAGGAGGAAGGTGTGCCCTGCTTCTATAATGGCTCGCTGCAAAACAAAAGCTGAACGCTATTTTCGCTTCTCGTCTATTTTCGAAAAAGCAAAAAAATGGCGTTAAGTGAACTATCGAAAAGTTGGGACTACCTGTCCTACCTTAAATTCTATTAGATGGATTTTTTTTTTAGAAACGATACTAAAAACCTCGTTTCAGTAGAAGAGTCCATTGTTTAAATGGTGGGTAGGAGATATTTTTATCAGCAAGCTTGTTACCTTTAAGTGGAATTGTCCATGGTTACGGACAGAGGACCAAGAAAATCACACTGTTCATTATATAAGTAGATATCTGTTTTGACAACGATATTGCGCAAGTTTGTTGTAACGTGTATTATTCTTGTAACATTTGATCACCTGTCCACCGTTCTAACCACTGAGACATCATAAACGGCGAAATAACACCTAATAAAAGCGAGTTTGAGTCTCTATTTGAGTATAAAACATGTTGTTTTTTCGTCTTAGTTACTCTTGTTATTTTTTGTTTCCTTTGAGCGTGAATAAATTGCTTTTGTTACCCACACAAGATGTGTATGTCTATACATTCACGTACACGGACTTTTACGCCATTGTTCTTTGATGTCTATTCAAGTTAGTTTCATAAGAAACTGGACTTTCGCCATTGGATGTAAACCTGGGATATGTCACACGGTGCAGGAATGTTGAGATACAATACAATTGAACACACAACTGCAACAGGCATTATACTCAAATGGTGATTCTTTAGAAATAACCCATCTATTCAAAAAAATTGTCGGACGACTGAGGCGTAGTTTTCATGTGTAAATGGTTTATGCAGATCCTTTGAATTATTTTTAAACACTTTACTCATATCATCATTATTATTTTGTTTTACTTCTTTTTACCTTCAATCGAATGTTTCAGTCGCTTGTATTGCAACCTTTACTCAGGCCGACTTCCTTCCGGCAGTGAGTAAACGGCGTTGGTCGGAAATAAAGAATAAGCCTCAGATGAGACTCACTGCCAAAGGAAAGCCGGTCTGAGTAAAAGCAACTGACAACTTGGGATTAAGGTAAATAGCAGTCAAACATTAATAATAATGATTTACAATACTCAGTGATGGAAATGGGTTTTGGGAATTAGGTATACGGTAAGGCTGTATCTAGGATTTATGCTCAGGGATCACAGAGTGGTTCATCAGGGAGGAGCAAAGTGAACCCGTGCTGCAGGGGACTCCGGGGCACTGTAAGCTCCCACTGGTAATTCTTTTTCAATATATCCATTTTCTGGGCCATTTTGAGACATACAAAATACCTGGAAATTGAGTAGTAAGTATACGCTGTACCCCCGCGTACGCACCCCCATTTCCATCACTGAATACTTCATCTAATAAATAAGCAGGTCTGGTTAGTCACTCAATAGACAGCGTCACGTGACCAACGTCTTTTGGCAGCATGTCGTGTTGGGGGTGATCAATTAAAAAATTGGAAAAAAGGGGTGACCAATGAATAAATCACTTCTCTCACCTTTTGTTGGGCGGTGATCACTAAAAAAAGTCCAGCTTTAAAAAAAACAAGCGTGAACGCTGCCGGACACAAACTAATGACCAATTTAGCATAAACCTACATTGTAAACCTTTGGGGGGGGGTTAAAAACAAACGTTTTTCTATACGTAATATGGAGTAAATGTTTACATTTTCAGCCATCTAGTTCCATTGGTGCGGCCTGTACGCGCGACACATAGATACAGTCTGCAAAGACCACTTTCGGGATCGCCATCAACTGCCTTGTCACCAGGGCCTCCCAGAGATACTTTATAAGGCGATACGAAGCTGTTTTGGGGTAACACACACACACACACACACACACACACACACTGTACAAACACCCTGTACAAACACCCTGGTCCTTTAGTCATTCTTTTTTCATCTGATACAGTAGCTCTACGCAAGAAATGCTCGGTCCCCCGTTTGCCCACCCTCTCATAGTCCCTGCTTGTTACGTTCTCTCGTACACGATCTGAAATATCCTCCCTTTCAACGGTGAAGAACCAGAAGTCGCAGGGTGTCAAATCTGGACTGCAGGGAGAGGAGGGGCTGACAGACCTGCGTGATACGATATTTTATCAAAAAACCCTGCACGAGACATGAAGAATGGCCTGGCTCGGTCATTGCATATGCAATGGTCACACAATACACAAACCCACTCAATGGTATCTATTGATTGAATAACATTACGGAAGAGTGACTGCTCATGCATGCGCAGTAATGTCCCCCTGATTGGTTGCTAAGTTTCATCAAGGCCGCAAAACCGGTTCTCGGAATATTAAAAATGGCTGGATACTTTCGGACATACCTCGTATAACTACTGAGAGAAATGCTCCTCTTTGTGAGCCTTTGACTGCCCCCCCCCCCTGTCAATGGGTGTAACAGCTATTTACTATTACTACTGCCTGGGAGGTAGGTAGTTATGAGGTAGTGGTTTGCTCAAATGCGCATTCGTCCACTCTCTTCTTCATCAACCATCGTTGCATGCTAGTGATGGGAGATTTTTATCAAGATATCTAGCGATGTGACAGAGGGCAGTTATGTTGATTCATACCTTTTCCCCGGGGCATTCAGAGCTAAGTGAACACAAGCAGCCTCAGCCTGAATTCGAACTCGGTTCTTCTATTCACTTAACACTAACTCGCATCTCCAGTGGAGGCCTTTCCACTATAATATCTACAA
>VCCN01000640.1:316894-330699 GCA_006491835.1 Architeuthis dux
GTGTATTAGTACATTTAAGTTTATGAGCTAGCTAATGCGCTTACGCTGACAAAAGCCTTCCCATATCACAAGTTCCTCTTGTTTCGGCTTGAGATAAGTGAAATAGACTTTGAGGCGACAAGCACCCGAAGTGGTGTTACTCACTTCAACATCCTCGCTTATGACATCTGGTATTCCCAGGCGGTCACTTATCTAAGTAACCTTACCAGGCTCGACGTTGCTTAACCAATGTGATTTGGCTGAAAGCATTTAAGGCTATGAGCATTAACCAACTCCTAGAAAGAAGCGTACACCTCCATACACGTACAATACTTTGCGCTCTTTTACAAACACACACGCACACAAAGCAACTCAAAGCTATCCTCACACATACACACGCACGCACACGCACACGCACACACACACACTTGAGGGTCATTCACACTCGCCTTCATGGTAGAGCCTTCTCTTCTTCCTGTACCATTTCTATTTCAGCTGCGTCACAGTCCTTCTCCCGCCTGCTCTTTCATCTGCCTCTGTCGCTGCTGATCCTTGCTCTCCTCTTAACACCAGCTCACCCTTAACCCTTACTCTCCATTAACCTTACTCTCCCTCGGCCCCCTTACTCTCCATTAATCCCATACTCTGCCCTGGTTCTTGTCTCCCCCCTCTCCACGCTGCTGCCGCTTCGCTCGTCGCTGCTTGCTCCTTGCTTCTTTACCGTTACTGTAACTGCGACTGTGACCTTTTGTATTGATTGCTTCTAATTGGCAATTAACACTAATTAACCCTGTTCTGTAATTAATCACTCGTTGTTGGACTGTTCAGCCCGTAGCCAGGGCTAGAGTCGATACATTCTTGCAGTGTGGATGCCCAGCACTGACCGTGACAGGGTGTGGCGTTGCTCTTGAAATAAAAGAAGTCAGCTTTACGTTTGTCAGATGATGTTGATTAATAAGAAATACATGGAAGTGTTTCAATAACAGGAAAATACCCTGGCGGCGTTCAGTGGTTGGTGAGGCCCGTTACTGTGCACTTTCCTTTGGAGAGGGAAAGTGCCTTTTCCCCCCCCTTCTTCTCATTTTTGCTCAACTAAGGTAGTACCCTTACTCTGGCTACGGGTTCAGTCGTCCCTGTCCGGGCTCCACATATCACAGATTTATCTGTCTCGACCTCGTTTTGCGAAAAACACATAGAGCCGAAGTGGTGTCATTCACTTAACCCTGTGCTATTTCACCCATACATGGAGAGAGAGAGATGGATTCATGCCTTTCCAAATAGCATTAGTACGAAGTGAACACAGACTGTTCAGACTCATTTTTATTATCCTCATCTTTGTTGCTTTTAACATCATCTTTCGACCGGTTATTCTTCCAACCTGTTTTAGGTGAATGGCCAATCTAAAAGGATGTTGTCCATGTCTCCTGCATAAGATGTCACAGGAAGCGAAGTTGGGAATCACAAAACAGAGAGACCATTCAAAAATATTAATATACCACCGCTAAATGCAGTGAACGGCTAGAGATACCTGGAAAATATGGTGCCAGAATTAATCCGAAAAAATTAAGTTTTTAGTGCAAACAACAAGTTTTGCTTTCAAAATTCTGAAAGTTGAAAAGAATTGTGCAAGTGGCTGAGTGGTTAACGGCACGGACAATGGGATCAGCAAGCTGAGTTGAAACTCCGGCTGAGACAGATTACGTTCGCTTCGTACTAATGCTCTTGGGAGAGGCATGCATCCATCTCTAATCCCCCCTCCCAACACGTCATGGGGCAGTGTGGCAGGTAGGGAGTGGGTGGTGGTCACCCACTCCCTTTTAATCATGTCTTACACCTACCAACAACTATGTGATTGACCAATATGTAGAACTTGCTTAATATCACATTTTATTTTTTAAATTTTTGTGGTCAAACTAATTCATCATTGGTTCGTTGTGGATTTACTACTTAAAGAAGAGATAGAGAGAGAGAAAGAGGGAGAGAGAAAGAAAGAAAGAGAGAGAGAGGGAGGGAGAGAGTATGTCTGCATATATAAATATATACGCATGCATTGACAAGGAAGAATCTATTTATACAAAACAACTGTCTCTGTCTGTCAACGTGTCCCCACCTTAAACATAGCTCAACCAAATTTGGTATACATAATTAGTGTACCCAGGGGAAGAACTTGAACGATTTGTTTTTTCAAAAAAGAATTTTATGGTTCGTTCAGTATACATATATACATATACATACTAGCTGGAAACCACCCGGGCTACCCCATCAATAAGCTACGGACATATTGATAGACCTACGTCTGTTTACAGAGACTCGGTCAGATTGATAGAAAGATATTTACACACATTATGCAAAATGAACTGAGATAGAGACAATAATATAAGATCTTTGCTTGGCTATCTATTTCTTTCTTTCTTAGTACATCTTTTCCGTGTATAAACCTTTCCCTATCAATATGTCTCTCGTGTGTGTGGGTGTGTGTGGGTGTGTGTGGGTGTGTCCGTCGTGCGTTAAATTCATGCAATATAATGAACTAAAATGTTTGTTTTTTCTTTTTTTCCTCATAGAATGTAACGATAAAGATAACATTAATTAATTCTTTTGAACTGTTCATGTTTTGATGTACAAAACCCGGCCATTTTAGCATGTCATCTTCAGCAACAATAACTACTCATATACTTTATGCAAAACAAACAGAAACATTTCAATTAAGAGCTTTGTGTCTACGGATAGATCTATTTCTCAAGCCATTTTCCTCTCTGGTAGAAATGGCCTTTTCTTTTGATGTACAAAACCCGGTCTAGGGCCCTTTGCCATGTCATCTTCGGCAACAATAACTTCTAAGACGAAAAAAAAACACACAAAAAGAAACAGAAAGGTTTATTTTAAGATCTTTGTGTCTACGGATAGATCTATTTCTCAGGCCATTTTCCACTCTCTGTCAGAAATGGCCTCTTCCACTTAGGCCTAATAAGCCCAGATCCGTTCTCTGTTGCAATAATATGCGTAACAACACAGAGGAGGACAGAAAAACGGGGAGATACAGAAGGAAACCATGACTCGGAGAATAACAATGAGATGCGGTCTTTTGGCTGGTACTGCAGTGAATGGGTCATCTTAGCAAAGGCTGCAGCAGCAGCAGCAGCAGTACTTTGATGATGAAAAGAACCGCAGTTAGTGAGGAAGTGTGGGGGGAGGGGCTTTGAGAACCGGCCAGTTGGCACAGAATTAATAATATTGACGTGTCCTGCACAAAGCTTTCATCTTGTGGGAAATAATGACATGTGGGTCGGCAGTTTTTGCTTTCCTTCGTTAGGGGAGTTCTTCAGTCTTTTTCTTGGGCCGTAACGAATTCGCAGGAGCAGAATATAAAATTTCCTTTTTTCTTTTTCTTTTCATTAAAGTAAACTCTGATTATTTAAGATAATGAATCACCGGAGTATACGTAGTTACAGCGAATGATTCGATTCTTCTTTGTTATGTCTATGAAGTAGAGAGGCAAGAGGCTGAATATCGTTCGCATCTGATGCAAGTCCAAAATGGCGCGGGGAGATACAAGTAAGATAAATGGCTACCGTCGGAAGAAACTTCCGGTATCTTTGAGAAGACACTTTAGATTTGTCTGCATTTGTGGGATTTACTTCTCACTGCAAAACTGCATCGTAAGCTTCTATAGACAGGATCGAACTTAGGAGCCCAATTGGAAACATATTTTGCAGGATCCCAGGTTCTCAGCCAAAGTCTGTAGAATCTTACAGTTTATTATAGGCTTCATATTTCTATGATATAATTGAAAGCAATCAAAATGTGTGCTTAAAAATTTCAGAGAAATACATTTTTACACTGCTCTATAATTCATTAACATTATTTAATTCAAGTACAGTAAAAAAATGTTTAATATAAACAAACACAACTGACTTTTTAAGAATTCAGAAGAAAATTAAAATCGTTGCTGTTTTCTGTAAAACCTGTAATGTGGTGTTAGGTGTATGTTGCAATGTGTTGTGTGTATTTGACAAGACTAGAGTAGATTACATCATAAAACGTCCTTAGGTTTTTCAATTTTTGAAATGTTTCGATACACCCTATTGTGTATCTCTATGGTAGAATGGGAAGCAATCAAAATATCCGCTTGAAAATTTCAGAGAAATCATTTTTATGCTGTTCTATAATCAATTAAAATGTTCTTCAATTGAAATACAGTAAGAAAAATCAAAATATAAACAGTATAAACAAACACTACTGACTTTTTAAGAATTCTGAAGGAAATTAAAATCGTTTCTGTTCTCTGTAAAACCTGCAATGGTGTATGTTGTCATGTGTTGTTTTGTGTATTTGACAAGACTAGAGTAAACTTTATTTAAGATAATGAATCACTGGAGTTTATGTAGTTACAGTGAATTATTCTATTCTGCTTTTTTATGTCTATGAAATAGAAAGACAAGAGTCTGAATATCGTTCGCATCAAATGCAAGTCCAAAATGATAATACGGCCAGTTGGAAGAGAGATATCACTCTATTAGCGTGGGGATCACGACGGTTGACGGAGAAAAGTGTTGATTTTTCTAAAAGTCTGTAAAATAGAATATATTTTTAATATAATTTATATAATATAAATTATATTATAATAAATGAAAATTATTTGTGTTTGCTTATGCTTTTTAATTGATTATATCAAAAATAATTTATTCAGAAAAAAATGATAAATACATATATAATTTTATGCTAAACTAGGCATCCACAGTTGTCGAATTTAGAGTTCTTCGATTCGCTTTTAAACTGCGGTTAGGTTTTTACTCATTCAGTTTAACGAATCAGTTTATGAACCGCTAAATTACGGTTTGAACCGCAGTTTGAAACCAAATCGAAGAACTCTAGTGGCAAATACACAAACTAATGGCAGCAGATTCAAACCGAGCCAGGAGATGGGAGTTGTCGGACCACAGAGCGCCGGATTAGAGAGGTATAACCTCTACTTATTTGTTAAATCTAAGAAGCTTCGGTTCCCTACTAAGTATGGGGTATTATCGATACTAGCTGAAAACCGCGCTACGGACGGGTGTTTTCAGCTACTTCCTGTAGATGGCCTAAATGTCACCTTTGGCCCCAATAAAAGATCATGGAATTGAACTATGTATTTATTGTATCATTATGAACTCTTAGATCACGTTAAAGTTAAGTTGGAAGCCGGATAGAAGAAATAGGGGGTAGAAAGACTGTATTGCGCCAACCTTCCAAATGGAAGGGCCTTCCTTGAAAATATCGATATTCGAAATGTTCGTTTTCACCTCAAACATCGACTTCTGGCAAGACTGGGGAATGGGAATCTCTCTCGGAGTCACGAGATAGGCCACATGTATGAACTATTATCCATCATGCCTGTAGATTAGAATGCATGTAGTTTTATCCCCAGTGCAGAGTCGAGGATACTCGTGATCATATGTTAATCTCTGAATTGGAAACCAATTGTATGCCTTGGAATAACCCTTTCCGCTAGCGATCATTCAAATGCTTATATAATCTTAACATTCGTCACCATGGGAACCCGCTGCCACTTTTCGGGGGGGGGGGGATATATTTGGATTATATCTTACTCGCAACCCTGTACACCCCTCTTGAAAAAGCCTGATTCAGGGGACCAAAGCGGATGCCCATGGTCGTCACCAATAAGCTGGCTTTTTCAGTTTAAAAAGAAAATCCTTTAGATAACGCCTGCCTCTTGAATGCGTATTTTTTCTTTATTTTGAATTAATAATTGATACCGGTTGAGCGTCTCAAACTCGGCATCCACGAGACCGAGGGTGTCACGAGTTTAGGAAATTCACGAGTTTTGTGTAAGTTGCATAGGCCAGGCCTAATTTCAGTACTACAGGGTTGGGTCATTGACACCACAAAGTTATGTAAATACCAGAATTTAAGAGTACACCGATATTAACAAAATACAAATCATGTAGACTACACCTGTAAATAAGAAATAAATTGTAATAATAAAGTATTTATTTATTATCTTTTATTTCCAAGTCATGTTCGATGTGGTGGGTCACTGGGACCACCGTAAGTTGCGTTGTCTCATACCAGAGCGCGGCAAACTCTTGCTCAGCCCACCGGCCCGGAATTTTGAATAGTGTTTGGGCATTTTTATAAATAATATAAATATAAATAAATCAATTATAATTAACTAGCAGGGAATCCCGGCGTTGCCCAAGAGACTAAATAACTCCTCGTACACACCAAGCAGGTCCGCGCACACTCCCGGGTCAATTTTAGTATTTTTTCTTCTCGCAGCCCATTACCCCCGGTTGTGTTGTGTAAGGAGAAATATATTAAAGAACAAAAAGGTGTTACTGTGTTGTCAAAATTGAATTTATATTTCCCCGGGCAACGCAAGGAATCACTGCTAGTTTATTTATATAATTTTAACATTATTCGTTGATATTTATTAACATTTAATATTATGTCTATATCATTGTTACAGCGGATAATTATGTCTAATTCAAAAAAAGAAACTTTCGAGAAACTGCAATTTGTTAATAAAATATCAAGTGGGTTCAAATGGTTCCATTGAGAAACTGTAATAAGAAAAACAGATCAGAAAATATTGAAAAGTTTTTAAAAAAAAGAAAAATATTGTGTGTGCAAAAGTTTCCAAAAGTTTCTAGTGAAAAACTGTAATTTTGTGAAAATCATTGTGTGTGCCAAAATTTCCAATGAAAAGCTTTTTTATGCTTTCCATCCTTCCGTAGTCAAGTTTAGGCAAAGGTTTCACCATGTAAGAGTTACCTATACCACTTCCGAAAGATCGCTATAAAAATACAAATACAATTACTCTGAAATTATTTTTTTTATTAGATTTGATATAAATAAAGAAATTGTAGATACTGTCCGAAAAAATAGAGCCCGGACGTTTGAATTTAGAATATGTTATGGCTCCAACAGTGGATAATACTGTCTAATCCAAAAGTCGCGTGTGTCCATCCAGTGAAAAACTAATAAAAAGAAATATCACGTATGTGCAAAAGTTTCCTCCTTCCATACGTAAGTTTCGACGATCGTTTCACCAAGTCAGAGTGATGACAGCCGAAACCGAAAGATCACTAAGATAAAATGCCAAATTTACTCTATATTTTACATGTAAGATTGAGTCAAAAGTCAAAAAATAATCTAAATAGCAATTTCTGACATCTAGACGCAATCCAAAACAACTAAATCTAGATGAGAAAAATTCAAATGGTTCTTCGGACAATTGAACTACTTCTTGTTATTTGTGTTGTAAACACGATGTTTCGGCCGATCCATTCTTCGGCCTTCTTCAGGTGTAAAATCCGAGTGTGATGGGTTAAACAGAAGTCATGTTTAAAGGGTGGGGGTCGCCCTTATAGCGCATGGCCTGGGTGTTTCTGTGTCTTTGTCCTGTCGGGTTAGATTTGTTGAGAAGTGCAAGCCACATCGGGTTGAAATCCGCACTTGCCTGGCTAAAAAAATCTTTTTAAAAAGGAAGTTACATCAGATATCACACCGGAGGGAGCCCGGACCAGGGTTTTCTTTGTTCATGCATTATTCTGGGGAGCATCTGGTCCTCCGTGCCAAAATTGGTAAAGATTCGTTGAGAAATGGCGACGTTGTTTCAAGACAAACAAATATTATTATTATATAGATTATAAATAATAATAAATAATTATTTAATTCCTAAAAATAGCCGGGTTTCAGACATTACCGAGTTTCAGACGTCCGAGTTTCAAACATTACCGAGTTTCAGACGTCCGAGTTTCAGACGTCCGAGTTTCAGACGCTCAACCTGTATTATCATAGAACGCTATTATCCACAGTACGAATTACACCCAAATCTAAAATGCATTAAAATATTTTTATTAACATAATTTGCAAAGTGTGAATATAAAGTTTAATACAAGAAAATGGATATAACATTTTTGTTGAAAGACGCCCGGACAGAACGAATTTATTAGTTCTCTAAACACCTTTATATAAATAATAGATCCTTAATATTTGACTCCTGTCCAGTCAGAACGGGGTGAGACTAATTTTTTCCCTGGGGACGGGTGGATTTCGGGTGGATTTCGTCTGCTGGTGGAAAAGGGCAAGTAATTAGTTTATTGTTTGCTTTGAGTTATGATGGGCTGGTGGCTGGTTGCAATCTGTACGTGGTTCCGTGCCTCAACAACTGCTATGGAGCAAGGGAGTGATAAAAAAAAGAGTTAAGGTGTACGCTGAGGCAGGTATCCCATTTCGGCTCGTCGTCGCCCTGTTCGTCGCCAGAGACGCCTCACCACAATGGGATGTCACCTTAATTAGAATGTTATAATTCTTTAACTTCGAATCAAGACGTGGAATTGAAGAGACAGACGCGGAGCTGTTAAATTGGTTTTTAAAGTGTTAAGAGAATTGAATTTAATAAAAACAATTTCTTTTTTTCTCTCTCTGTTTTTTGAAGACCGGTGTCTCTTAATAAATATGAATGACTATTGGCCAGTCTTCACTGTACTGGGATTTTTATAGAAATAACTAGTCATTACGCGTGAAAAGAAATCACGGATATATTTGAATTTCGAATAAGATTGACTGTGCTCACATCTCATTAATACCCTTAAGAAAGATATGAACCCACCTCTGTTGTGTTGGAGGAGTACATTTACGACAATGTAAAGTTCATGTTAGGTCGATTGTTTCAGGTTAGGTTTGCGATGACGTCGAGCCAGATCACAGTAAGCTTAATTGAAGCTCTCTAAGTGGTCAGTTAGTAAGAAAGGCGTACATACCATACATGTAAGTTGGTAAATCGAATGTGAACGGTTGGTGAGGAGAAAGATGAAATGAAGATTTTTGGACGGAATCTTGTTTTTATTCTAGTTTCATTCACTTCTTGTCGCTTGCAGCCAAGCCGGTTAGATGGCCCCGGGGTGGGTGTGACTTTGGCTTGCTTTATTGAGTGGAGTGTATGTTGTATAGCCATCTTGGTCCGCGGGGGGGAAATCCTGAACTTAGAGAAAAAGGAAGACTCGAAACTTGTTTATAAAAATATGAGGATATATTTTTTATTCATAAGATACTTTGTGTCGTGACAGAGAATGAAGAGGGAGAGAGAGAGACAATGAGAGTCGACAAACTGTTCCCAACAGGGGAACTGGCCCTGTGTCTCTCTGGCTTCCGAGGGCGCTCTGTGTCACTTTTATCGGGTTCGAACGCCCACGATGATTTTCCAGCCCGCCATCTGCAGTCAGGGACAATATCCTATTTATGACTTTTGAACACCTGGTGTGTCTGTTTTCGGTCGATATCCTGTTTATAACTTTGTTGTCGTCGATATCCTGTTTAATTTTCAACACCTGTGGAAAAAGAATAAGCCAATAATTTAAATATTTTAATCTAATTTTATATTTCATGAAGCCAAAATGTTAAGCTATTAAAGTAAAATTGTTTTGTCATATCTGTGATTTGTTTATTAGATGCAAAGTAAAACGTCTTGATGAACATCCTCTACGTGTGCTTATTCCATAATTTTTGCCAGGGGCTGTAGGTATTGACCAGGCCCGACGTTGCTTAACTTCGGTGATCGTACGAGAGCCGGCGTGTCAAACGCGATTTGACTTTAACTTTATTCCAGTTGATTAGATCAAAAGACGGTTGTTTAGTGAAGTGAACGCTGGATTGGCTATACAATCAAGTATGTCTGTCAGTTTTTGTTTTTTTAATCAGCCAAAATGGAAACCTTTTGGAGACTATTTTTCTGTACATACTAGCGAAGTATCCGTCGAAAATGACGGGCTTGTTCACGTATGGATCGACATTCCTGACTTCGATCAGAGTATCTGTGCTCTATGCCTAGGATCAAAGTGTCGCTATTCGGTCTTCTGGTTACGATCAGAGTGTAGTATCTGTGCGCTCACTGAAAGGTGTTGCACACAGAGAATGTGCTCTAGACTAAGCTAATCTGAGTAAATAAATACATACAAAAAAAGAATACGAGAAATCTTACAAAGCCCCTGTAACAAAAATCACGATTTTATTTTTTCCCAAAGAATATTTCTGAATAAAGTGTTTTTTTCTTTTACCGGTCATCTTAATATCTATACAGATAGCTTAGCTGATTATAAGACCAAATGGGAAGAAATGAAGTAGTGAGATTGTGTTACGACAATTCTTCTCAGTGGTAGAAGGTCTGCTTGGGTTTTCCTGTACTTGAACACATACCTTTAGCGCCGGTGGGAAATATCCCACTATCAAACATCAAACAGACCCACCAATATTTATGTATTCTTAAAAGTACTGTGAATTTACCGCAATCTATTAAAAAGAAGTCGCACATAACTGGATTCATACGGTTCATATTCAAGAAATTAAAGAACAATGGCGTAGCTGTGGGAAGTGGGGGTGGGGGCGATTTTAAATCTCCCAAACTGGAGGGGTGGGGGGCAAAAAGCTTTATGAAGTGTAGCTGCATTTCACTAATATTATACAATAACACATCTCAATAAATGTTTGAGGAGGCCACTCAAAGAGCCAAGCACCCCGGGCCCCCAAATCTCCTGTTACGACCCCTGAAAGAATAAGGAAGGAATCTTTGTATATTCATAACACCAAGATGTTACGGACAAATCGCGTTAGACACCGCAGTTAAGCAACGTCGAGCCTGGTCAGTACCTAGATGGGTGACCGTCTGGGAATACCAGATGCCGCAAGCAGCTGGGGTTCACGTGGAGAGCCTCCCGGGACGATCCCGTTAATCCTCCTAAGGAGGAGACCGATCTCCACACTCAATAACGCAAGCCAATGCCCCCCCACCTCTGACTGACCTCGCTCGAGGGATATGAGATGATAATATCACTGCGTTTTTTTGTAATAATTTTCATGTAAAATCATTTTTCAAATTAATATTTCTCAAAAACATTCCAAGAAACTGAATTCTTTTGTTTGTGTGTATGTGTGTGTGTGTCTTTCTCTCTCTCTCTCTCTCTCTCTCTCTCTCTCTCTCTCTCTCTCTCTCTCTCGTGTGAAAGAAAATTCGGTCAGACTGTAAGAGAGCTAGAGTGGGTGAGAACCAGACGGTAGAGAAGACTTCTCAACCCCTTGTCAGTCATATCTTCCAAGCAAAATAGCTGATAAATGGTACTCATAGTTATCTTTATTATGTTGTACTCGTCGAGAGTTCACACAAGTAGTAACTTGTGATCTTCGCTGGAGATCAAGTGACAGCAAGTCTCCTCCATACTCCAGGACTCTCTTCAGTATTCTTTATCAGTTTTCACACAAGTAGTAACTTGTGGCTTTCACTGGAGATCGATCAAGTGACTGCACGTCTCCTCCATACTCCAGGAGCCTCCTCAGTATTCTTTATCAGTTTTCACACAAGTAGTAACGTGTGGCTTTCACTAGAGATCAAGTGACAGCAATTCTCCTCAATACACCAGGAGCCTCCTCAATATTCTAGCTGATTTTAATAAAGCTGTCATCTGGATGATATCAATTCTTCTTCAGATTTCCAATTATTCTAATCTTTGTTATTAAATATTATTTTGTATTCATTGTGTTTTCACAACATTAGTAACTGGTGGCTTTTACTGGAGTTCAAATAGCCACAAGTCTTCTCAATATCCCAGCACTCTCCTCAGTATTCTACTTGATTTTAGCAATGCTGTCGCCTGGATGGTTTCCATTCCTTCTTCTCGGATCTCCAATTCTTCTAATCTTTTTTGAAAGGCCGTACGGGACTATTCCATGCTCCCCTATAATGGTGGGTGCAATCATTACCGTTATATTCCACAATTCTTTGGCAAGGTTTGCTTTCCATCCTCTTTCTATTTTACTTTATGATTCTCCTGGAACCGCGACATCCACTGTTTGACAGATCTTTTCTTTACGGTGACAAGATCTGGTCTTCTAGACTGGATTGGGTGATCTGTTTGAATTTCCCACTGTCCCACAGAATTTTACTTTTTCTATCCTCTAGAACAGCTTCTGGTTTGTGTATATACCGTTGGTTTGGTTTGAGTGTTCAAATCCTAGTCGTTTGCATATCATTTATTGGTAGATGTGATTAGACAATGTGGAAAAGAAAGATTGAGAAAAGCGTGTTACGTCTCAAACATATTTAGTATCATGTCTGAGACGTAACACGCTTTTCTTAATCTTTCTTTTCCACATTGTCCAATCACATCTGTCATTCTGTCGGATTCCCTACACCAGCACAATAAACATACTTTATTCAATTTTATTTTATTCTATATTAGTCATCTTCCGTGCCTATTTTTACAAAACAACTAAATCTCAACAAAAGACCAAAGTGTCACTACAAATAAATAATTTCCTCAAGATATGAGCTGTTCATAACAGTTCGATCTTTTGTAGTTCTCTTGTATATGGTTTATCTAAGATCTGCATTAAATGGTCGGCAATACTGATCAGGGAAGAAGTTAATATTGACAGGACCCAGTGCATAACATTTCTTGAGGGTCCTTCTATTTTTGTATTTAGCTATTATTTTCAAACAAATCAAAACAAAAATGAAATATTCATAAAACTATGACGTTTAATTTAACGTAGATTCCTTTATGGATCAATAATCTATCTCTATGTAACATAATACATCCTCAAACAAGTTGAAACATTTATAAAAAGTTTTTTCAGATGTGATCTTGTGAATAATGTCACTGAAATCCAAATTTCGTAATAAATCTAACTCAATACTCATTCGTGAAGGACTTGCAAACATAATTTGATGTTTTGTTAATATTTTTTTAGGGGCTCTTAAAATCTTGGGGACCTGTACAGCTGCACCGTTTGCACAGCCGTAAGTACGGCCCTGATTCGCCCGGTTGGTGTAATGGTTAGCACGTCTGAGGCAGACGTGCAGAAGGTCCCAGGTTCGATTCCCGGTATGAGTGAAGAGTGTGGAAATCTCTTCATTAGGACAAATTTCCCTGTTCTCTCAGCAGTTAGAGTACACTTTAAGCTGTGTGATTAGGGTGGAAAAGAATGAAAAGGGTAATGCTCCTAGATCAGAATACTGTACGAGCATACCTCACGCTTGTTGGGCGGAATCCAAACCTTTTCTTTCTTGTGTCCAGCGCTCCAATGACAATTGGTACTGCTCTCTTTGCCGCGTTCCACATTCACCGATATTTCGTAATGTTTTCGGTTTCACTTTTGAGCAGACTTGCATTGTCTGGGATCGCAACATCAATGTGAAGACATGTCTTTGCATTCTCATCATTAAACTACCGTATTAGATGGCATACAAGACACCCCTTATCCAGCAAAGAATTATTTTTTTTAAAAACGCATTTTCCTGAATTCCTTGCATTTATCACCCAGTTTATTTTAAACGCCTCAAATTCTGGCTAATGTGAGACTGGACAACAACGGTTACGTTTACCTTTTGAGCCATTTTTTATAATCTCACAAATTCAGGCGTCCGGGCAAGAAGAAGGCCTCCTTAGATCGAGAACGCAGAAGAAACAGTCAACTCCCATGGTCTGTCCGTCACTGAGGCAAGTCACCAATAAAGAAAGTAAAGAGCACATGCATTGCTAATAATTTTATTAATGCATTGAAAATAAGGAAGAAAGGGATTGTCAGTGATTAAGAATAAATGCAAGCATTACTAACAGAAAAAATATATAGTGGCCGCTCATGATAAGTGCCCAACGAACCATTTTTAAAGTTGATATTTTCGTTAATTTTAGTGCTACAACGCTCAGTTTTTATTTATTTTGAAGATTGAACAATCTGCATTATGATTCTAGAGTGTTCAAGCTTCAAAATAAAATTTTTAAAACTTAGCATTGTAGCTCTAAAAATAACGAAGATATCAACTT
>VCCN01000640.1:337635-394013 GCA_006491835.1 Architeuthis dux
GTTTTTCCCATATAAATTAATGGTAATTGCTTCTTTACTTTACGCCATAGGAATGCTCTAATTTCAGATAGCACAGGTAACCTGCATTATACAAATTATTTTTAGAAGTTTTAATTAAATATTTTATTATGAAGCTGGAGTAATTTTCTTAATTAAATTATTTACATCAAACAGCACAATTTCTATATTTAAAGATTTAGTCATTTAAAAATTGTCAGTTTATCAAAGCCTTCAAACTGAAATAATGCTTACAGGCCTCGTTCTGAATACAAATACCCTAGCCCAGAGCTTTCCAAAATTATTGCATTGGCAACACATTTTTTGAAAATAAAATTTTTACTTAAGTTATGTTAGCCAAACCAAATATATAATGTCATATAATATATAAAGTTCAATTGGCTCAGGAAAAGATATACAAAATTATTGGCGACACACTGAAGTGTCGCGACACACAGTTTGGAAAGTTCTGCTCTAGCTGAAACAGTAAAATATTTGGAAATTCAAATTGAAGATATTTTTTTTAATTAAAATGTAGCATTTTTTTATTAAAATGTAGCATTTTTCTAAATAAATTTTTAGAAATTGCCAGTATTGATATTTATTATGCTTAGATTAATTTGCCACAGAACAAAGGAAATTAATGTTGGCAAATGCATTTAAAATTTGACTGAAGATGATTAGAGTGTCTACACTGGCGATATTCTTTTAGGTGTACATCCACATAAGAATTTAAATAATCTAGAATATATGTATTCATTATAAAGAAGGAAGCCTGTATACATCATCTCCTACAAACTACAGGGTGGCACAAAATATGCTGACTATTTTGATTCTTCCTGACCACTGTTTTTTTTTTTTTAATTGTTATAACCAGTAAGCTAAAAAAGTGACAAAAATTATTGCTACAATAAATACACTAGCAATAACTGGTCGGGTACAGTATAAAAAGTTTCCTCGATTTTCACTAGCAAAATTTTTGTCACTGGAAAAAAAACCAGTGGTTTGATAGAATCAAAATGGTCATCTTATTTTGCACCACCCTGTATTAGACAAAAGGACAATTTTAAACATGAATATTATTTCAAGCAGAATAAATAAGTTAGTTATTAGTTTGTTAGTAAAACATGCTTTTTAGATTAGTATTTGCTGCTTCACATAATTTACTTTCTAGAAAGTATAAAGGTAGCAATTTTTATTCGAAAAGAAATTCCTACCATATACTTAAAGAAAGGTTTAAGCCAGATTTAAAGTGCAAAGCTTATATGCAATTTGCCTGACAAATGGATCTTCTTAATTTTGTAGAGAATCGATTTAAATAGTAACAATAGTAGTAAAAACCCAGAAATATTGAATGTATATTTAACTCTTTCAAGATTAACCTATTAAGGTGGTTAATGCCTGAATCAAAATGTCCCAGTAGACTTCTAAAAATTATCTACAGAACATATATATTCCAGCAGTCATAGAAACCTTGGGATATATATGTCCCAGGAGTCTTAAAAGAGTTAAAAGATATTTCTGATGATTGATTTCAGGATTTGTCAATTTTACAGTCCGACTGTAATATCTTTTAATATGACTAACTGTATTTTGCATACAACAAAGATGGCGCTGATAGTCAGAGTAAGGAGTAGGTTTAAAAGGCAAAAATTGACTACCAAAAAACAATGAAAGCCTCCAGGCATAAACCAGGCTTCCCTCTGGCATGAGGGACGTGAGTTTGATTCTCACCGAAGGCTTACTCTTTATTTCCAATCACACTGTTTGCTAGTAGCCCTAGAATGATGACCCGAGTCGAAAGTTGTGATAAAAACAATTGAAAATTAAGAAAAAAGTAGTCAAAAGTAATTAAATATTCTATTTTTGGTGTTTAATACTAATTATAGACTAAAAATCTGCCTTAGTTGTAGATATTATGCAGCAGTGGGTTAGGGGTTAGTTAGTGTGAGCTGAACACAAAACCAGTTAATTTAGATTAAAAACAAACATGTAAGAATCGACTATATTTTTAAAAAAGATTTATTGATAACTTTTGTCATGATATGAAGCAGACATTTAAATTCAGAACAAATAAGAGTTGGGGAAAAACGATGGGGATGTCGAGAAACAAAATAACAAAAGATGAAAATCGATAATATGAATATTAATGAACTTGTAGATGTTCTACCCAAGAACCCCAACCCCTACCCCAGTTTTCTGGAAATGAAACAGAAAAAATCTGAAAAATAATCTGAGCAAGAAACCCAGACTACAATTTCAAGAATGTGTGTATGTATCATCGTTCGCTGCTTATACCCTCATTGAGGGTGTTGCGGGGTTTAGTTACACACGGGCAATTTTGAATAAGACCCAATCGAGCATGACAGGCCTGTCAAAGCTTCGTTCTGTTTACAGCATCTGGTATTCCCTAATGGTCACCCATCTAGGTACTAACCAAGCTCAATGTTTCTTAACCGGTGGTCTTATAACCAGTGTATCCAATGTGATTTAGCCTTAACCCCTTAGCCTCGGAGAGAGTTTCCTCAATCCTAGTCCTCGTGCTGAATGCTTAGCAGAAAGGCATTGAGTACCATTTTTAAAGTCTTTGGTATGACTCGGTGGTGGATTGAACCATGGCCTACTGAACCGGAGCGAGCACTCTACCACTGGGCCATGGTGGTCCGTCATTCCAAGAATGAATAATCACAAACGTTTGTAGAGTTTAACAAGTGAATAACAGGTTCAATAAAAAAAAAATTTTTAAAGAAAGAAACCCATTGGAAGTTGAATTTAAAAAATAAAGAAATTATCAACTCTTTTAGGCGGTCTTTTTTATTATAAAACTCTGTAATTATAAAACAAATATTAACAAATATTTTTCAGTGGAAAGAAAACGGTTTTAGTTCAGTTTTTTTCTTGTAGATTTTCCCAGAAATGCAAAATATTCTTTTTAAAAATTGATAAATTACAAGGAGAGAGTGAGAGAGAGAGAGAGAGAGAGAGAGAGATTGAAAAGTGAAAGAAAAAACAAAGAAAAATGAAAGAAAGAAAGAAAAAAATAGAAAAATGAAACAAAAAACAAAATATGAAAGAAAACAAAGAAAAATGAAAGAAAAAACAAAAGAAAAAAACAAAGAAAAACGAAAGAAAAAACAAAAGTACAAAAGTGAGAAAAATAATATTTTAAGATATAGATTGCAGCAAAATTATTTAGATCTTTGATCTCCTTTGAAAATATTTTTGTAACTGAATGGCATTTTCATTGTTTGTAGGACTTATTTTTAACATCTTTCTGCAACAGTTATTTTATTCTTGATAAAAAATAAAGAAATGGTTTATTTTACTAGTAGAGTATTGACTTGTAGATCTTTAGAGTAGAAATCTTTGATGAATTCAACACTGTCTTTGCACTAAGGTTAAATGTTTACTGACTTCCAATTTCTTACTAACACTTAAACAGCACAACTACAGTAAAACAATAACTAAAAAAGGACTCGCTGGTATCAATCTCATAGATTGGATGGATTTCTCTAGAATATCTCAAGCCAACCCAATTTAGTTGAATTTCAAATTGAACATTTATCTATATACTAATATTTGAGCCATCTGTTTGTTTGTTCATTTTCTGCTTCACAACAGAATTCTACTTTAAAAATTGATTTAATCAGGTTTTAAATTTAAAGTCTAAAGCATGCAGAAAACTTCGAAGACAATGCAGATCGCAATCATGAAGTTAATTTGTAAGCAAATATGAAGACGTATCCATTATTTCTTTCAAAGATTAGAAACATTTCCTTCTTTTTTTTAGTAATAAATTTAACACTTTAGTTTGTTTGGTGAAGCCAAAATCAATGCTAGGATATTTCTTAATATAATAAATAAAGAGGGAAAGAAAGAATCTGTCCCAGCTGCGAAAACGCCTCTTTTTAGTCTTTGTCTATAATACATGCTCATTCATTATGCATATAATTTTGTTATTCATACAGTACTTAACAATGGCTATAGAAAGATAGAATGGCAAGATTACATCTAGGAGTTGGGCTTCAATTCTGAAGCTTATGACCAACATAAAAGCTAGAAGAATAAACTCAATGTTAATGGTTGATTTGCTATAAGTAAACAATCATGTATTTTTTTCTATATTATTATCATTATTGAAAGCTACATGACAAGTAAACGTTGTAAATAAAAGAACTAGTGGACCAATATACACTACAGGTTCTCAATTTCCATTACAAAGGTGTTTAAGTGAATGGTTTATTGGTTGGATACACTTTAGCTAACTATTAATCACTAAGAAACTACTTGGGTTTATGTTCAAAGAGTATTTTGGTCAATTGAACTCTTTCTTGTTATTTTTGTTCACACGATGTTTCGGCCGATCCATCCAACGGCCTTCTTCAAGTGTTCTATCTGAATGTAATGGTAGTAAACAGATTTTTTTCAAAATATTGATGACCCTTCTCAAAATGATAGACACTATCTTTACTTGGGTTTATGAGACTGATGTGTTTACAAATACAAATGCTAACAAATAAAACAGTTTAATAGATAGAACATTGGGAAGTCACAAAGAACTAATTAATAAGCTGATTGACAGGATAGAATATTAATCCAGTTGTAATTTACGAATTTCGGAGGAGCTTTTAATCGTTTATTTCTACGTCTGCACAACCTTTTTTTAGAAACCAGGTTAGCAAAGGGAGAGAACTCATTAAATGATGACAAAAATTCCCAGTGCGCAGCGAGGGTTACTAAGCGCATAATAGTTTCTTCTTTCTTACGCAATGGATTATATCACGCTAATTCGTACCAGCAATGAAAAAAAGTTACGGCGAATTCTGTTTATATTATTATATAGTTCTATTTCAGAAATAAGATGGTTATTAGAAAGTTATAGATTCATCTTCATTTATCGTTCATTGTTATTCGATAATGAAGAGGAAGAAACGAACAGTTTGCGTGTGTTTTAAAATAAAAAGAAATAGTACTTTAATTACAGAAGATTAATTCAAAGGTTAAACGATGTTGTTTAATAATTAATTAATTAATTAATTAGAGAAATCTATGTTTATTAACTGGATGAGGTTGTTAATAATACATAAAATTAGTTGGAAAAAAAATAAAATAAAAATGACATGCGGCTTCCGTCACGGAACAATAATTTGTTTTAATACAAAACAACGCAACTCTCTCTTGGTTTGTTTGTTTGTTTGTTTTCTTAAGGAGGAGGGGACCTCTTAGAGACTGAACAGAACACTGAATAAATTTAAAGTTCAGCCACAATAGACATGTAAGAAGAAAGACATTCATGTATTGAAAAGATTAATTTTTGTAGATTTTTTCCTTAATTCGTATAAAATACATTATTTTCATCATAGTTGTTTTTCGTTTTTTTCTTTTCTTTTTTCTTTTCTATTTTTTTTTTTTTTTACACAAAAAGATACATAAAACTGAAACAACGTTTTTGTTTTACAAAATAACTCGCAAACAAAGAAAATTGTGATTTAGAGACATAAATATAAAACACTTAAAATATCTTCTGCTCCAAGCAGACAAAAAACGTATTATCACCAGTTATTGTTATGTTATGAATTCATAATAAAAATCAGAAAAGGGGATAAAGGGAGAAGGAGGGGTGAATATGAAAAACAACGAACAAAGAAAAGCTTTTTTTTTTCTCTCCATGCAACAGCATTTAGTTCTGGAAATTATTGATTAACATTTTTAGAAATTAACATTTTTATTATTAATTTACCAAGTTAAGACGTTCGTTAGAAATATTTCTCTAAAAATCGTTTTTATTCATATTTAAGAAAATCCTGACTAAAAGACAAAATTTATAAATTAAAAAAAAAAATTATAGCAAGCATAAATGATTATAGAATTAATTTTATTTTTTTTCCCCTCGAAAAAACAATTTAATTTTTTAAGAGATCCTTTTTGTATCCAGTTATATATAGTGAAAGATTTAATCACGAAACATGGCATTCAAATTCTAAACAATAAAAAGTCTGTTTTATTATATATTATAAATACTAATAAGTCACTGGTAAAGATGTTATTATATATATATATATTATATATAACTCATAAGTCACTGATAAAAATCTTAACCTTGAAAAGGTAGCAAAATTTGCCACACATTTCAAATTGAATAGTTGATATGGTTTCTAGAAACTGTTTTGGATAAAAAAACAAAAATAAAACAAAATAAAATGATAAAAGAACTATTTTGTAAAATGCATTTTAGAAGTTAAAATTAACTTAATTTCTCGCAAGATTCTTTTCAGCTGTTTTTTTATTCTATCTCTGGAAACCTATCGCAAGCCAACTGCTTTGTGTTGTTGCCTTAACAAAGGTCTTCAAATAATCTTTTATATTCCTCCTCTCCAACTTGTCACAATAACAACCAACTTCTCAACCACAAAGAACAATAATGTCATCAAGTCCCGAAACATTAAAATGAATTGTGTACGTACAATAGACATTTATTTGCCTATTTTAAAAATACATTCTAAAAGATTATTGATTATCTTCTCCAGTTCTATTGATTTTTCTTCATGTTGGGATTAATTCTAGCGTTCAAATAGTTCTATGTTTTGGTAGTATATTTTAATAGCGGAAGCACAAATTTAGGGAAAAAAATTATTTTCAATAATAAAAACAATCTGCATTACTGTTAGTTAATTTTCATATCAAAGACATCCTTAATAATTTATTAATTAATAATTCATTTAGTTTATTTTATTATTACAATTATTTTTTTTTTCTACTATGGATTATACTGGAAATAAAGAGTTTTGCAATTAGTGTTATATTATTTAGAAATTAAATATAATTTTTTTAACAAATGGATATTTACCATAACTAATGGAAAATACTTTTTAAAATTTTTTAATAGTAGATACTAAAAAGTTGACTTATAATGTTGTAGACTTAGTAGCATGTATAATTATGAAGGTATTAGAACTTTATTTCTATTCCAATCAACTGTAAATGACAGTCATATTTCTAATCAACTCAAATTAATTTTTTTTACAAAAACAATCAAAAGATATTAAGTTGGAAATGTTGAAGTCACGACGATTTTTTACCGTTTGACTTAATGGAAGAAAGACCGAAATCAGCCTAATTTTTCAAAATTTTAACCTGAAATTGCTCAAAGACATTTCAAGGAGTAGTAGTTTTATGAAAACTTTAAGGTCTGTGCTCATGGGCCTCTCATGAAAGTAAAAAAGTAGTCAAATCTACTTGTTGTCAATTAGGTAGAGGTTTATGCCAAGTAAGGTAACATAAGATTTTGCCAGGGCACACTTATTCTATTTCCCCAGTCTGTGCTATTGTGTTATCAGAGCAAATGTGGGCCTGGACCTGCCACTTTACCCTTTGTTGGTTTCAAGCAGATGTAGCTAAAACTAGTCTACACTTGTTTAAAAACCATATGTCCTAGCTCAACCCCAATCCTAATTCATAGAAAATAACCTAGCATTTATGCATAGAAATTAGTTGAAAAGAAAACTTTAAGGGCCAGAACAAAAAAATCCACTCTTGAGCACAAAGATCAATTAAAATCTTAACAATATTTGCATTTCTTTCAAGAAAATACACTGCAATACTTGCAAAACTAGACACAATCATTAAGAGAATAGCTGTCTTCCAGCCTGTACTAGGCAGGGGGAGGTAACTCTAAATTCACAGTTTAAATTTATTGATTTATGGTGCTAAAACAGAGTGATGATTTGCTCTTGGGGTTGTGTTTTTAACAAGTTGTTTTTTGCAGTTTCTTCCATCTCTCTTGCAAAATACTTGTTTGTACCAAAGAAAAAACTATTTAACAATTACTATTATATAGTTTTTTACCAATTTCAATGTGATTTAAATTAAAAACCAGACATTTTGGGGAACATAGTTACTTGTGGTCATGTCAATTTAATTGCCTGAAGGGGTGTTTTAAAGTGTATTTTAGGCATTTTAACAATTATTTTAATGGATTATTATGTCACATTTAATCATATAATTGATTTTCGCCTGGGAGAATAATATTCTTTGCATGAAAAATAATGTACCAATTTTTTAAAAGATAAAAAAGCCTTTTTAATTCTCTAGCTACTAAAAATAATTTTTCTTTTATATCACCAAATAAGGTAATAGCAAAATGCAGTCACAAAGAGAATTTTACATTTCTCACAAAAATAGATTTGATTTTTCTATTTGGGATTCTTTAAACTAATTTGTTTCCCAAAAAATCTTTATTTTTATTTTCAAAAACATTAACTGTTAATTGTTGTAAGTCATTTTTAATAATTAAAAATTATTGACGATGTTCGTATTTATTTAAATCGTTTTAAAATTATTTACTTGAAGCTTTAAAAGTTTACATGAATGAAAGGGCCACTTGTGCTTGGTATAGACGATGTTATGAATAAAATGTTTATCAATCAAAAACAAAATAAAGTAAATTAAAATAAAATGTGTAACCAAAGACTAAGTTCAAATAAATAATTCCTAGGTCAATTAATTAATTCTCTTGCCTATGAAATAGTGAGAAACTAGCAGCTGTTCATCACTTCTACATCTAGATTTTATACCCAATTTTGTAGTAATAATGCAATAATGATTCTTTGTTTGCAGGAAGGAAATAATTTCAAAGATTATAAAATAAATGTATTGCTTGATAATAATGAGAACAAGAAGAATATTGAGACAAGGAAGAAAAGTATATTCAACTTTTTTCTTTGTTTTTTTTTCACGCAAAATTTGAAAAAAAAGAAGGATTTTTTTTTCTATCTCTAATAACAAAAAAGACAAGAAATGGGTAAAAAAAGAAGTTGAACAAAAAATAAAAATAACAGAAATTGAAATATGACTAGTAGAGTTCCAAATAGGATGTAATAATATTAAACACACCCATACATAATATATATTATATACACATCACACTCACACTTTTTTGAGTCAATCTTAAATACAATCTTTGTACATTGAAGGTAATAAAAATATAGGAATTAAATTACCAGGGAAAAATTAAAATTTATGTTTTCTTTTTTTCTTTTCACAAAATTAAAAATCTGAATTTTAGAAGAGTTTACTGATATCAAGATTTGCAATCTTCTGATATACACAACAAAGCTCTTACTACCTCTGCTTCAGCCTCTGCTCTTCTCTCTTCTTCTTCTTGAAATTGTCTCTGTCTCTCTTCGTAGTCTCGTATTCTTCTGTTGTATTGGTCTGCTTGTTCTCGAAGCAAGGCATCTTCAACCTGCACATACAACACAATCAGGAAAAAAGGTTATTGTTGCTTTATCTAATTCATCACTTTCTCTTTTTTTCCCTCAATATAAACATGGGGATAATAACAATAATAATAATAATAAACTGTAGGGCATTTCCTATTTCAAACTTTGTTTATATTAGATATTACTTCCTTTTCCTTTTTTTACCCTCTTTTATAAAGTTATCAACACAAGTGCTATTAACTATGTACACCAACTGCAGCATGGGTTCTCACCCTGTTTGAAATATCAAAGTTTTCCCATGTGAACTCTTCAAGGACAGCTCAAATTTCCTTTACTTTTCCTAAGGGCTGCTTCCTATGTTATACATATCACCTGGAACTTTCCCTTGTACAAAAGCACTTTTCTCTCTGCCATGTTGAGATGGACAAGTAATGGGTGTCCAAGGCAGACTGGTTTCTAGCAGCTGATGAGGTGAATTAAAGCAGGACCTGACAAAAGGTGACCCTAGGGTGTTCAAAATGAGTGGCTTAAAAGTGAGAGAAAAATGTCATCAGCTGTCTACATTAAACAGACAACAATGCCAGATTTTAATTGGTTTTCCTGTTATTATAAGCCTGCAGGCCTAGGAAGCTGTCTGCATATGGTTCTTAGGGCACCTTTTGCCTTCCCCAAATTAAAAAAATAGAAGCTAATAAAGGTGTGATGTTTGGTGGGCAGCTGATCTGTGCTATGTTCTCAGCCAGGTATTGATTTTCTTCTTTGTCTTTTTGTTTCCATTGTCCCACAAAAGTTTAATTTTCTTGTTATGCCAGGCCCAACTTATGAATTTCATAAGGTGTGTTGGGGTGGTAGACCATCTGACAGCTATTGTTGGTTAACATGTGCAGTAGAGGAGTGTGTGGGTTCAGGACGTCTGCAGAGGCCCCAGTTTTGTTCTAAAGGCCTTTGTTTCTTTTGTCTTAGGTATTTTCCAGTCTCTAGGTGGCAGATGGATGTAAGATGAAGGTCAAAGTGTGTGTGTAATTGAGTGAGGATTGAAGAGGGAGCAAGGAAGAAGAGGAAAATCAACATTGACAAACTAGGCCCTTCAGCAGAGGATACTTCCTTATGGCATGTGCATTTATTCAATGCTAAGCAACATATGGCTTAATTAAGAGATTAGCAACTACATGTGTATCTGCTTACACAACTCAAAGCCCAGTGCTGCAACAACTCTGTGTGTGTAGACCCCAATAAGATTTCCCAATGAAAACCCCTAATTCTAAACTGCAAATCTCCTCCCAGAAAAGACTCCTTCCTCTTCATGCAGCAGGCAGCAGGAAATAAAAACTAAGGATTTGGAACTTTTGCAAGTGGTCATGAGAAAGAGAAAAGAGAAGAAGGTTGTTGATAGAGAAGGGATCCTTTAGAAAAAAAAGAGGGGAAAAAATGGCTTTCATCAATTACAGAGAGAGAGAGAGATTTCAACTTCCTTGTCAGCTTTGTTGCATTCAACCTTTTTTTGCTTTTCTTTTCCCCCTTTTCTTTCATCTCTAGAATAATAATAACAACAATAATAGTAATCAGTTGAAGAAAAGCTAGAAAGAGATCCCTTCATGAATAATTAAAGGCTGGTTTATTTTACATTTCATTCTAACCATTCTTATTCAGTGAATCAAAAAAGAAAAATCAACTAATAACAAAATGGTCTTTTAGCCATCATCTGTGAGTGACGTTTGAAAGGAAATTAGAAAACCCATTAAAACCCAACACAGGAGAGAAATAGATTTGGGTGCCCAGCTCTAATAACAATCTACTTTAATATTTAGTAGTTAGGGGATCAACACATGTGTTCTGTGGTTAACTATGATTTTCTAAAGGTAACAATAATAACAGGGCATGTGTTGCTTTTCAGTCAACCTTCCTTGTTCACAATGTGACAGGATAGTAGGATTAAATTATCACAATCAAATCATAATTTTCATAGGATTTTAGGACCTAAGAGTTACCAAAAGGTAAATTAGTTAAAGAGGAAGTATTGGATATTTGTTTTGCTTTTCTTATTTAAATTGAAAAAGAAAAAAAAAGAATAGGTTGTTTTTTATTAAAAAGGAGCAACTTATTAATTTTTGCTAATTATTTTCAATAGCTGATTAATTAAAAAATTAAATAAACAAACAATTTTGAATGAGTCTCAAACCTAAAATACACACATGCCCACAACAGCAACAAAAGCAAAAGAGTTGAATGCTATATAAATTCTGATTGAAAAGCAACAACAGATTCAAGCAGACGACGGGTTCAGACCATATGCAGATGCTTTGAAATAAGCAAATTACATACAACATTGAACCCTGGGAAAATATTTTTCACACCACAGACAACACAAATCATAATGTGAGACTTTTTTTCTTTCTAATACTCATTTATTCTCAATATATAAGCTAGTCGTACTAGTGTAGCTAAAAATAATTAAAATTTAAAAAATAATAAGATACTAAAAACAAAGAAATTTAAAAGATATAAGTCACTAGATTATTTTCAAATAATATTTTCTTTTGTTCTAATATTTTATGACTAATGAAAGAAGAGAACAAAAGCACATATCTAAATTGAACAAAGAAAAGCTGTGTAGTTAGGTGAGCAATATATTGCTTAATTAGCTAATAATTAACTACATGGGGTAATTTTACTTAAAACTATTGAAATTAAATATAAAGATTAATAAGTTATAGCTAGGAAAGATGCGAATATATTAAGAGAATATTTACCTCTGCTCTTCCGGTATCGAATTCCAGACAGCCGATTCCATCTAAGCGCCGGAGATCAACCCATCCACGCCAAATCACACAAACACCGTTCATTATAAACTGAGATTTTAGATGAACCTGGAATGCAAGATGAGAAATTATACAAAACAATAAGTAAGAAAAGTACGAATTTGACTAAGAAAACAATAAAAGTCATACATTAGTATATAAAACAACTTGGACAAAAAGATATTAAATACAAACAATCAACAGTTTCTTAGGATTCTTTTTGAAAACATTTCTTGTTTTTTAAGTTTACAACAAAGGAAACAGTGATGGAAATGGGTTTGGGGAACTAGATCTACAGTAAGGATGGGTTTGGGGAACTAGGTATACGGTGAGGATGGGTTTTAGGAACTAGGTATACAGCTAGGGTGGGTTTGAAGAACTAGGTATACATCAAGGCTGGGTTTTAAAACTAGGTATATGGTAATGTCTCCATTATTAGATATTGAACATACAAAAAACCTGGAAATTAAGAAATAGGTATACTCCATACCCCCATCTACCTCCCCCTACTTCCACCACAGAAATGAAAAGTATAAAGGAAATTGGCTTTTCTGTTTTAACAAAGAACAAAAAAGACAAAAGACAGAATTTTCTTCAGAATTAAAATCAAAATTAGAGAATTCTTGACAATCAATTTAACACGTTGACAGATGACCTGTTGAGTTAGAGATAAAAAGGGATTTAACCACAAAGACATTAACTTCAAATGGAATGACAGTGATAAATAGCTTACAAGTAAAATAACTAAGTTCCCATCCTGTATGTCATTATTACAAGAGGAATAGAAGTCTTCAAGGAAATAACTACTAAGGAACACATCCTGCATTTTAGTTATGACTATTATGGGT
This sequence comes from Architeuthis dux, assembly GCA_006491835.1. Classification (NCBI taxonomy): domain Eukaryota; kingdom Metazoa; phylum Mollusca; class Cephalopoda; order Oegopsida; family Architeuthidae; genus Architeuthis; species Architeuthis dux. The sequence continues at coordinate 350,500 of VCCN01000640.1, forward strand.
TGGTCTAAAAAGCAGACATGACTAAAAGTCAAGTAGACTTTTCCACTTTGATTTAAAAGAAATTATCAATAAAAATGACATCTTGAGAAAAAAGATTACATTGTGTAAAAAGTGTTATCTTATTCAATAGAATGCAAGTCTATTAAACGAAATTAATTGTTGGGTTATGATTAATTCAAATACTAATAAATGCCTTAAAATCAGTTGCATTAAACTAAGAAAATAATTGAACTAAGAAAATGATTAAATCCTCACAGAAAAGTGAATAATTATTAAAAATCAGAATGCTATTTTAAATAGAAATATTTAGAAATATATGTAACAAAACCGAAGTGAAAAATGAAAATAAATTTCGTTTAATTGATTAAAAGAAAAGATAGAAATGTTTCAATTATAACAAAGACCAAAGAATGGACCATCTGAAATGAACAAAGGGTTCAATTCTCTATTTAAAATATTTTAATAACAATATCATCATTTGAAAAAATAAAAATCATCATTGCATTAAAATATATATATATATATTTGCATTAATATAAATAAGAAATAAAATTTGAACCCAAAGATGAAAATAAGTGATAAAGAAAAAAAACAAGTTGATGTGATGTACAAACAAGATAAAAGGATCTTTTGTTAAATGGAGTCAGAGATGAATCTCAAAGATGGTGTCAAAATTACCATTATTAGAATTCATTATCACAAAGAAGAGATCTAATCTCGAATTGGGCGACACAAAGAAAAACTAATCAATAAAACAAAGAAGATGAAAATGTATTTTGATTTTTTACCAAAAGTTAGATTTTGAAAAACTGAATCATACAAAAAAAGAAGGAAAAAAAGATTCTACAAACGACCATAACAAAGCAACAAAGAAAACGATTTTTAATCAAATTTAAAGTTTGATTTCAAGATAATTTGGAAAATATAAAAAGATTTCCACCAAGAATAAAAAGATTTCTAGACAAAAGACTTTGAGAAGTGAGGAAATCAAGATTTTAAATGTGCATTTTTAAAAATGTTTAAAACTAATATATATCTATATCAATCTATCTATATCTATATCAATCTATTTATATCTATATCCATACATATATACAAACAAACATACACACTAAAAAATGAAAAGAATTATTTAAAAACTAGATTTTGATAAATAAGAATAAACATAAAACAAACTATTCCGAAGATATTCTTGTAAAATGGAAAAAAATCATTTTAAACTTTCATCTTTTTAATAAACCACTAATCAAAATGGTCAAAAATAAAGGAAGGGACACAAGAAGTCAGAACAAAAAAAAACAAAAAGTAAAATGAAACCAAAAGTAGACAAATAAATCCTATCAAATTATATTTAGTTATCTACAGAATAAAATAGTATATTAGAAAGATTGGATCAATCAAATGTGATAATTATAGTGAAAAATAAAATATAATTATATAGAATGCATTAGCATAAATTAAATGCGTTTGCTTTGTCCCAAACTGAAGAAGTGGGAGAGTCAGGGGTTAAAGAACAAGGAAACCCTTTGTCTAAACCAGGGGCCAAAAAAAACATGGAACTTTCTGACCATAAAGAGAAAGTGGAAGTTAGTTTTAACAATGCCAAAATATACAATTACTTTTTAAATTGATCTCAGGTTCATCTAATGAAAAATAATAAGAGAAGAGAAACTTTATATACTTTTTTTATGAAGCTGACTGTTGTTACTATCGGTGCCATCATTAGGGGTCAAAAAGTTGAATTGATCAATAAAAAACGATAGCTTTAACAATGCTTTTAAAGATACAATCATTTTTAAATTGATCTGGAGTTTATCTAATGAAACATAATAAGGAAATGAAGAGACGCTTTAATACGTTTCTTTTTATAGAAGCTGACTTTTGTTACTATCGGTGCCAACGTTTAGGGGTCAAGAAGTTAAATTGATCAATAATATTAAAAACGAATGACAGCAACCATTAAAGAAAGGACCAGAATGTAAGGTGACAAATGTGGCACGCACTTAGTCACGCCCAAGTACACAAAAAACGACAAAGACAAGTGGAATAAAAAATGGAAACGACGGAGAAAAAAGTTTGGGGACTAATTTTTTGATAATTTAAGGAACAGGTCTATGTTGATTATGTTAGTTTTACTTTTACTTTTGACGATTATTGTTCTTTCTTTCTTCCTTTTAAATACTTGATTGGATTCAACGAATTCTTTTCTTAAACTTTAAGTATTTTTAGGGGAGTTTAATCTATAGAATAATTGTATAGTTTTACTTGAAAATGATTTCTTTTGATAATTAAGGCGCAAGTTTATATTGATCGAGTATCTGAGTTCTACTTTTAATTTCGTTTGGACGATTGTTTTTTCTTTCTTTTCTTTTTTACTTAATTGTATTCAACGAAATCTTTTTTCTTAGATTTTAAATATTCTAAAGGGATATAGCATAATTTTATAGACGTTTGAGTTTTTTTTAAATTCTGTATTAAAAACAGTTTTGAGTGCTGATACTCATTTTATTTTAGTGTTCACGGGGCATAATTGATGACACTGGCAGTCTCCACGCTTTCTTTGGGGGTGTGCCACTGTCAGTGAAGCTAGTAGTAAAAGAGATATATTTACTTTGACGTAACAAAAGAGTGTCATTGTCATATTGATGTGGATTTAAAAGACATAACGCAAAGATCAATAATCGATCATAAATCTTTTTAAATCAATAAATGAAACTAGGATTTTCTCTAAATATTTAATAAAATAAGTATTAATCTAAAAATGAAGTACAACTGTCAATTTTAAACGAACTAATCTTTAGTCAATTTAAATTTGACGTTGTTTAACATTTCATTTATCGAAGAAATAATTGATCCCATCCATCCGAAAAATAAAAGCTTTTATGTTTAACTTAAAAATTTAGCTCCGTTAAAGTAAGATTGATTTTAAGAAGAATTTATTCAATCTTCTACGGGGAATCGACAAAAAGAAGAAGAGGGGAAAAGGTGGGCCGCATCAAATTCATTCCGTTTTTTTTTTTTTTTTTTTTTTTTTATTAAGGAAGAAAACATCTAAATGCTAGCAAAGAAAAACAAATAGTTGACATTTAGAAGATAAAAAGCACTAACCTTTCCGGGTTCTCTGTCAAAATTAACAAATTCTGTAGTGGGATTTCTGTCTTCTGGTTTATCTGACCAAGCATTTGCCGCAAAACTCAACTGAAGGGTCGTTCCGGTAGCAACAAACGCCTAAAGAGAAATATCAAAAACTTCATTTTAAAAAAAATGCTTACTATTATGAAAATGGGTGCGTAAAAAAATAGTTTTTGTTCACACGTTCTAAATCAGGAAATAAACGGGTCATAAGACGCGTCGGCGTACAACATTATTCCCCCAAAAGAAGAAGAGGGTTTATTTAATTATAGTAGCAGTAAATTGTGGTATAGCAATAATGTTGGATAGATCATAAATGATAAGCTAGGAAAAGAAATAATAGCCTTTTTATATGAGGAGAGGTGGTACCGTGGTATTAAAGACCCTGGAGTCCCGTCTTTACGGTCTTAGAGAGAGTAGAAAAAGAGAGAGAGGAACAACACAAATGCGCAAAATGGTTGTCTATTTTATTCTTTTTTTATGGTAATCTTCAAGTTTGTCGTGTTTAAATTGAATATAAATAAAGTGTAAAGATTGATAAAGACGATCTTAGATGGATCGTCATGATATAATGATTGTTTAGAAATAATAAGAGTGAAAGAAGGAGTGGAAAGATCATGTCACACACACGCATCTCGCAACACAGCTGGAAAATATTTTACTTACTATGTCAGCATGTCCTTCTCGACATTCGGTCTCGAACCGAAGTTGCCGTTCTTCTTGGGGTTTGTCACGAAATCCTGTGTATTTTATCTGGAAATTAGATCAGAAAAAGGAATATTTGTATTAGTGATCATCGTTTTAGCAAAAAGAGTATCGGTATTTAAACTACGCAACTAAAGTTCGCAACGTAAAAAGAGCAGAAAGAGACGGTAAAGGCAAAAAGATTCATCCAACTTCCGGGTAAATGGTTTTCAAAATTTTAGCTACACTCACCTCGCCTTCGTGGCTGAGTTTTCGAAATAATTCATCGTGTTCGAATTTGTCTCTTTGATCGGGAACGACTCGTGGCATGTTTGTACGGGAAATATTCACAAGTTCACGACACAACGTGTTTCCTACAAATGATCGCATGCTTTCTCAGCCTAGTTCATTCATCGTAAACCACAACAAAGCTGGGATAGGTTTGGAATGAAATCAAACTTTTTGATTGGTCAATTCGGCAGGCTCATTAAAACTTCTAACTTCGGAAAAGGTCGGCAATTGCCATATATGGAAGTTTTCGTAAAGGAATTTGCCGAAGCTCTCGTAGACGTCATATCCCAACGAGTTTGTTATGCAAATAATCGAATATCAATATTATCTAGATGAGCCGCCCACAGAAAGTCGGAGGGCTGAAAGAAGGGGGAAAACTGTTGGAAATCGCGTACAATCAGCCCCTCTCATTAAAATTAATTCGACCAATGTCTTTTTGATTGGGTTAAAGCTTCTCACACCCAGCTTTGTCGTCTTTTCAGTTTCCTTTATAATTAATCGAGTTTTATATGTTGACAATTTTCTCACAGTAGGGAAAACACGAATAAACGATCAGCAATCGGAAAACTGGGCGGTAACCCCCAGAATTTTTTGTTTTGTTTATTTTCTGTTCCCGTCTTTATTTATTATTTTTTTACTTTATCATTTTGATGCAAATGATAATATTATCCTCTATTGTTAGAAAAAAAAATTATAGTCAGTTATCAAATCAGATTTTCTGTGAATTGTACGTTTTTATTATTACTGATAAAACACATGATCGCGATATATGCGATGTTTATTATTATTATCATTATTATTACTAAAGTATTATTATTATGATCAGAGAGTGGATCACAGATGATCCCCACGCATTTTAATCTTTTTTTTTCTATAATAAATAAATATTAAATGCGAGATGCAGAAATTTAATTAATTTTTTAAAAATAAAAATTATTTATAGCTATTAGTACTTGATTTTATTTTTTAAGAAATAAAAAATAAAGAGTATTTTTTTTATGGAAAGGTTTGTATTTTTCTGGGCTTGGAAAGAAAGAAAAGCGAAACGGAAGTATGAGAAAGATTAGCACATGCGCGGTAGGAAGCAAAACAAAAATGGCGAACCTGGAGAGTTAGCAGTATGTCGATGAGATAAAACAATGTCATTTATAGAGTTAAATACTCGTGTTTGTAAATAAAGACTGGTTAGTGCCAGTTCTGAAACTAAACAGACATGCTTGATCTTGAAGTTGTTCCAGAAAGGTCGCTTGGAAATGAGCAATGGGAGTTTATTTTGGGTGAGTCACATAACACTTCAGCTCGTTTTAAGTGAATTCATTTAAATCTCACTTTGTTTATTAGATCGGAATTGTTCATATTTTACTTTCATTCATTCCGAATTTCTCAAAAAATAAACCCAAATCTGTTTAATTGACGTCTTTATGTTTTCATTTGTAAGATTTCTAGGTAAAATCTCGCTTATTTATTATTTATTTCTCTGCTTGAAGGTCAAGGCCTGTGTTGTGTATAAAAATGAGCTTCACTCGTCATAAAAATACAAATTAAATTATAAAATTATTATTAAATTATACTTTATCTTGCAAATAAACCTTTTGTAAATTTGTCTTTTTACTTATATAGTTGCCCTGATGAAATAAACAGGCCTTTTAATTGCTGATAAACTGCTGATATGGTTCATTATTAGCTGTAGTGTATATATATATTACTGATAATAACAAACAACAAAGATGTGTTATTTTTTTTTCTCTATCTACATTTCATTGTTTACGTACGTACAAACTGACGACACAACACTAGACAACAACTTATGTCAATATGTTTGTATTTACCGTATTTACTCGAGTACCGTGCGATCTCGAATATAATGCGACCCCCACTTTTTGTAGGTAAAAATCAGTAATATATGTAGGGATATGTTATCATTTTATTTACACTCACTCAAGTAATGCTACCCCACAATTTTGATCCCTGAATTTTTATATTAAATTTCTCGCATTATACACGAGTAAATACAGTACCTATCCTATTTTAATTTACCTGATTATGTCCATAGTTTGTATAGGCTTTGTTAAATTTAAATCCATACAGGTTTAGACGACATAATAATAGAAGTGATGAAAATTACATTAACACTCTCTAGGCCAAATTGTTACGTTAAACTCAAAACTGTTTGTGTACAAAAGGGTGGACTGGACTATTTACTCTAGTTTGTTTATATTAAATGTTTGGTTTAATAAAAAATATTTAACCAGTCGTGAAATGTTAAGAGATTTTCGAGAAAAGAAATTCATGTTATTGGTATATTTTTAATTTATTATTTTCTAGTTGAAAATGGTTGATAGTTTTTCAGTTAATTGACGTCTCTAACAGAAGTAAACACGTAAAACTAAAACAATAACATAAACCTGATTTTCTAAAAGTAGATTTATTTATCTAGACACATGTCTTGTCTACATTAAAGATCATTTATCACTCTAAAAGAATGAATTAAGTAGAGAAAAATCAACAAGGCAAACCGTTCATGATAAGTTAAGACAAGTGTTATATAAAATTGGTCGATATGATAGAAATTAGAAATCCAAGGTGTGAAAGTAGCAATACATTGAATAGTGCAGTTAATTCATTCTAAAATGTTCCGTACTTTTCAAAAACGCACTGTTCAAGGTCTTATTATAATTTAATGTGTTTTTGTCTTCGGCTTATACTTAGTTATATTAATTTGTACAGCAATACCATAACTGTACTACATCAAAACCCGCACTATTCAGGGTATTCCTGTAATTTATTAAAAAGAGCAATTTAAGATAATAAATCAATTTTGTATCTTCACCCCCCCTTTTTTTTTCTTATTTAAATTTTATTTTGGTACAACTTAGCGAATGTGGTCCCCCATTGAAATTCTGCTGACGTCACGTAGCGTCTGTGAAAATGTCACACCCGCGCACACTCGATGTTAAAAAGTGGCGCATAAATAAATAAAAATGAGAATTCATGAAAGGAAAAACAGAAATAAATACAAATTATATTTTTTTTACTGCTTCGCTTCATAAATTTTCGATAGTTCTCATATCTGCGTGACGTCACATCGGGACCACCTTAGCTAAGAAGTAGTACTCTTTGGTTTGATTATTTAAACGTGAAAATCGCTTACACAGGTTTTTATTGAAGGCTCCTAAAATAAATAAACCCTTGTGTTTGTTGAAATCCTGCTTAAATTGGTTGTTGTTCAGTATCACCAACCAAGACTAGTTTTGTACGTCAACGTGCCAATCTTTATTATGCTAGCTTACATAAACATGTATGTCAACAACCGCATATTCCTGGGTTAAAACCACAAATCGGTCATTCACCTATTTATAATGTATTCTATTTACCAAATGTTCAGGATTTTTTAAACTCACGGCTTTGATTTATGATAAATACTTATCTTTGTTTACAAAAAGCAAAGTGTCACCACCTAAAATACTCTAGTCTAAGTCCGGTGTTGTTAAATTTTACGCTAATGCGTAAATTTATTTATGGTTAACAAGATTGGTTTTAGTCGAGAAAAAAAATAAAGTAATTTTGTTGTGTTTTCAACCGATAAAAAGCTTTTCATGAAATTTGTCAGTTTTGAGAAAAATTATTTTTTAAAGCTTTTAGGATGGGTTGGGTTCTATTTAAATGTAACTATAATGCTAAACTGGACCGTTATTTTCCGTCCGCCGTACTCGTACGGAAGTACAACTTCGAAGTATTTTTTCCCTCTTCTCGCTGATTATTAATTTTCACAATCTACACAACATCGTCTTCTTCGTAATCTACATATTAAATCATCTTGATGTTCGTGAAAGATTTAGTTAAATAAATATCTCCCTAAAACCTAGAAGAATCCAGACTTCCTTCCTTTTTGTTTTCACTTTTAATAATAACAATAATAGGCACAACTTTGCGAAGGTGGTCCCGATTGAAATCCTGCTGACGTCACGTAGCGGATTTTGGGTGTGAAAAATTTCACACCCGCGCACACTCGATGTTTAAAAATGGTGCATAAATAAATAAAAATGAGAATTCGTGAAAGAAAAACACAAGTAAATGAATAAATTACATTTTTTTTAATGCTTCGGTACATAAATTTTCGACAGATTCATATCTGCGTGACGTCACGCTACCTCCAATCGGGACCACCTTCGCTGAGTTGTACCAATTTTTGTATATAATAATTTTAATTTATTTGCAAATAGAAAAAAAAATGCTCTGATTTCCCTTTGTTTTGAGTTGGTTCATGATTTATTAATTGTGCTCTATATTTTGAAGAATGGATCATTCTGTTCAATCGTTCACTTTCTGATCTTTTTTTTAGTAAATTAATTAACTATTCATGTTGGAACAAAACAGGTTGCTAGATTTCTAAGTGGAATGTCCTCAAAGTATATCCTTCTGAAATATATACTATTTTGTTTGCTGTACAGTACTTATATATGTAAGTAGGTAAACAAAAACATTATCAAGTGGACCCAGTTCTGACACTACATTACAGACTCACTCGGTAATAATGATTACTATTGTTGTTGTTGGTATTATTATCGCTACTACATCACAATCTCTTGTGCAGAAATATGTTGATAAGGAACAGAAATCATATTTAGCTTACTAAAGGTCATATTGCAGTTACATTAATATTCGAGTAATGATGCTAATAAAAGTTTCTTCCTATTTTCCAGTCTTTATTTATTGCAATGAACAAACAAACAACGTGTTCAGAGATTGTTTTGTTTTTTTTACTCAACTTAACTTAACTGAACTTAAAAGTAATGTTGTATCAACACAGAAGCTGAAATCTTTTGAAGGAACAGAATATTTAATTTGATTATTTTTTTTCTTGATTGTTGATTTAAGATAAAAAAAAAGGGTGTCTATGTCAGAATTTGCCAGACTGACTGCTGTGTAGAAAAGGGTTTGGGCTGAATCAGATTTCGTTTTTTTGGTTTAAACTTGCGCTTTCCAGGTTAATTTTATCTAATGACTGCCGTATCATCCTTGGATATTATTAAAAAAAAAATATTTTTTATACTAGTTTTTAACCATGCCGTGAAAAAATGATGGTAGTATTAAATAATTTATCAAAAATATCAAAAAACATTATGTTGCACTGCATTTTCCTGTTTATGTTCAAGTTCAAGCAGAATGAGCCCGGATTTTTTATGCATTTGCGTAAAAAGGGAGACTACTCTATAATTACCATTTAATACTTATCTCCCTTGACAAATGCTACAGACAAAAATATAAACATACACTTGGCATATTATGGGTTTTTTTTTTATTGTTTCTCAACGTTATACAATTACAGCTGTTGTTGTTCTTATTTTTGAACCATAGTCTCGTGCAGGTTATTTTTTATTTTTTTTCCTTTTAGTCCATTCTGTATTCACTGCGAGGATTGACTAGTGTTGTTGTTGTTGTTGTATTCAATGGTGTAGAGCTGTAGGAACGACCTTCCCTTACTTGGGGGGGGGGAGAACGGCGTTCCCTCACTATCTGTATACTGCTAAAATTCTCTATTTGAACAATAACCATTATATGTCCAAATACTCATCCCATATGGCCTCAAAACATCTCTAAAATTTGTTAAAACTTCAAAAGTTTTCTCGAGGGGGGGGGGGGGGGTAGGCGTTACCCCCCCCACACACACACACACCAAGAGCAGACAGCCCTGTGTTCCCTCACTTCTCATTAGCACTACACCACTGGTTGTATCTGTTGTAAGAATGGTTGTTTTCTTCAGCTTCTTGCTCAACAACAATCAAGAGTACCAACTTTTGTTCAGACAATCCAACCTCTTCTTCCCATCTTTGATGTTAACGCAACGTTTCGGCCGATTCATTCTACGCCCTTCTTCAGGTAGAATGAATCGGCCAAAACGTTGTTTCAACATCAAAGATGGGAATAAGAGGTTGGATTGTCCAAACAAATGTTGATGTGTTAATGACTCTTCACAAAGTTATAGACAAAACAATCAAAAGATTAATTCATTCTTGGTCTTTTTTTCTTTTGTTTCTTTGTAATGCTGCTAATTCAGATGTGGTCTGTTTTTTAAATTTCATTTTGGCCTTTTATGAAGAAGACTTGATGCAACACTCATTTTGCCCATGACCCTTTCATTTTGGCCTTTTATGAAGAAGACTTGTCTCAGATAACTTTAACATCCTCACCTCCTAGGCTGGTTTAAGAGGCTAGGTGGGGGCGGGGGGTATTTATTAGGCACAACTAAGGGGGGAGAACCCATGGTTGACAACACATTTCAAGACTAAATGTGACAAGTGTGATGAAACTGAATTGGATCCAATACGCAAAGATTCCTGACGGTATACTTGCAAATGTCAAAATAAATCTGGCAATAATGCATTTAAAAATGTATGTATTCATATGAGTGAACAATATCTTCTGGAACTTTGTCAATAAAATGAAGCATTTCTCCCCTTTAGACTGATATAGAGGGGAGGATGTTCAACTTAGGGGAGTTGGGGTATGATGTTCAAATGGCCACTCTAGGGGATCAGGATGTTAAAGTGATCCCTTGTTTCTCTTGAATATGAACTTGTATTTGTACTCATTGAGTTTGTACACCAGAGGTATCTGGTGACCCCTGGAGATCAAGTGGCAGCAAATCCCCTCTATACTCCAACACTTTCCTCAGTATTCTTATTAATTTTAATAGTGTTGTTGCCTGGATGGTTTTTGATTCTGTCCTGAATTTCCAATTCTTCCAACTTTTTGAAAGGCTCTTCAGGACTGTTGTAAGTGCTCCTATAATGATGAGTACAACTGTCACCATCCTATTCCACTATTTATTCAGTTCCCTGGCAAGGTCCTGATATTTTCCCAGCTTTTCACTTTCTATTTTAATTTGTGTGGTCTGCTGGAACAGCATCTTCCACTGAACTGACAGATCTTCTTTTCTTTGTTTATGATGACCAGATCTGGATTGGGTGATCCAATTTGAATTTCAAATTTCCAAAGAATTTGACTTATTATTTAAATCACTTTGTTTGGGAGGTGAACAGCATTCTCTCACTATCTATATACTATTAACATTCTGTTCATCTGATGAGTATTTTAACTATACATATATTAATCAAGGTACCCCTAAAATGCACCCCACTTCTAAACCACCCAGCTGTAGAGGATTGTTTAGTCCATCAGATTGCTATACTTGCTAGAGCAGACGTGCGTTCCCTCACTTCTTTTTTTTTTTTTTTTTTTTTAGCACTACACCACTGGTCACACCTTGAAGAGAAGTGTGAAGATAATTGGGAAATAAGGTTGGGGTGTACAGAAAATATCTACGTGAAAGCCTAGAACAGGAAAAATGCTGCACCCTGGTGTGTGTGTGTGTATGTGTGTTGTATGTATTTTTTGAAGATTTTACATATCTTCTAAAATAATTCTATATTTCGTTGGTGAAATTTCCTAAAAGTCTTCTCTAAACATCTTGAACAGATTGAATATTCTGTTTCAAGTTCTGATTTTCAGAACTAATGAAACCTTTTGTATTTCATTTTATATGACCCCCCCCCCGGTTGGGGGCAATGTAGTTCATTCACTGCATTTCTACTAACAAATCTCACTAAATGATGGCCTGCGGGAGCTTGGCTCCTTGAAGGGTCCTCTTGAAGCCAGGCCCCCAAATCCCTAGCTATGCCTCTGCATAACACTGTTCTGGTCTGCATTGGTGTGAATCCATTTTTATACACCCATTTGTTTACATTTTCTCATAGCCAACAATTTATACTATTTGTAAAAAAAAGAAAAGACAGAACAAACAAGCTGCCATTTGACAAGTATTTGCAAATTTTTAAATGCTGCATCATTGTGTTGTTTTTACAGCAGAATTTTCTGATGTCACCTATGAGGTTATTATACAAGGTCATTTCAACATCTACTAGTTTGACAGCATAGCAATTAATTGTGGTGTTGTCATCAGTCAAAAACATTTCACTTATTCACCAGGAATATTTGATTACTATTTTACTCTTGCCGTCAAAAAATGATTGAAACATTTAAATAATTTTGCAATTGCAATTACGTAAAAGCTTAGAATATAAAGAGCAGGCGCAAAGCTAATTCAATTGAGAAATCGTCACAGAATTCAAATATTATTGTGTACAATCATCTTTCTCTTACAAATAACGAAATAATCTTGAGGGAAGTTACTCTCGCATAAAAATATGAAAGTTAGTTCCCTTGGGTGCTACAGACAAAAAATATAGACCTACACTTGTCATATTATATAAGTAGATGATTATTTACAAACAATTTAAATTGAAACACAAGAATTCTGAAATAGCTATGTATTTATCACTCATCATATCAGAGGTTGGTGTTGGAGCCAAGGTAGAAGCCAGGATTTCAAATGCTGATTTTCTAGACAGGCTTTCTCTACTTGAAAGATTGGCACAATACAATCTTCTCTGCTCCCTGTATTTCCCACATTTTGGCCATGTGCCATACTAGACTAATCTTAGTAAATATTGAAACACCAAAGAGTCTCAAATGTAATAAAATTGTCTTTTAAGATCCTGTTGTGATGTTTGAACATTTCAAGCTTAAAACCTCAGAAATGCATTACTTGATTATTTGTCAGCTAAAGAAAGAAATTGAGTTGATTTAATCTCTGATTAGAGTTAGCCAAAATCTATTTGAATTACTGTTATTTGAAATTCTTAAATTAATCTTTGTATTTTAAAAATATCTTTGTCTTAGCTTCAGAATTAATGGAGAACAGAAGCGACTTGTCCATTTACTCCTATTTTACCTTCTCTTTTTGGTGCTTATTCTAAAAACAATATCTGTTTGGTAAGACTAATATGCCATAATTCTGTAGCAATATTCTTTTTTTCTTAAGGATTCAGTAGAATCTCCGGTTATTTTTTCTTCTCTTAATGGCTAAAATATTTTGCATTTGTCTTTTTTTTTATTGTTTCTCTGTCTATTTTAATTGTTTCTCTGTCTATTTTAATTGTTTCTCTGTCTACTTTAATTGTTTCTCTGTCTACTTTAATTGTTTCTCTGTCTACTTTAATTGTTCATCTGTCCAATTTTGTTTTAGAGGAAATGTTTTTAGACTATCTTTTGATGATTCTGTTGAAAGTTTTGGATTAGACATGTCTTCTGCAGGGTGAAGTGAGTGACGCCACTTCGGGTGTTTGTCGCCTCTAACTCTATTTAACATATCTCAAACAGGCCAAGTAAGTAGTAATGTAATATGTGGAGCCCAAGCAGGGATGGTTGAAACCCCAGCCAGCGTAAGGGCACTACTTTTACTTACATGTCTTCTACAGAGTGAGAGATCTTTGCTGTGTGATTATGAAGGTGTCATCTCAGTACATTTTGTTGCAGAGTTGATAAAGAATACGGATGAAACTTAAATATTTGTTTAGTTACAAATCTGATTTGGTTTCCATGAGGACTGAGATATTTAAAGAACACTCCTTGGAAAAAGAGAATTAAATGTTCCTTGTATTCAGACAGTTTAATCTTTTGTCTTTGTTAACTATTACTAAATCATTAACAAAGAGGATCATCTATGTTGATTTGCAATGAAATTTGATTAAAGATTAATTCTGTTTAATCTGTTAAGTCTAACTAGAAAGCACTCAGAGAGTACATACTTCTGCCAAATCTGTGTGTGTTTGTACCGCGATTACTCGACAGTCGGCCATTGTACGAAGTTAACATTCGCCAGATATATTAAACAGCACACAAGGCAGTGCAGTGTCGAGTTTGAAGTTGTTTGGATGAGCGGTTCTCAAGAAATTTAATAAAAATATATCTCTCTAACACTAGCTTCATATCGGCCATTAAACGAAAACACAAGGATGCTCTGCCTCTCTTAGCACTCAACAAGCCCAATGTGTTTTGGGAGGCACGACTTCACCCTCTGTCCCCTTGGCAGTGGTCAGAAAATTGCTGAATTTTATGACTCGCCACTGATATTCCCATCGCTTTCGTTATAGTTTCTATAAATTATCTCCCTTGACTTTCGCTCTTTAGAATACATTTTGCATCGATCGTTACTTACCGCTAATTACTTAATAATGATTACACGCAAGTATTTCATTCAAAAGTATTTTACATGACTATTATGGCAGGTGGCTGCTCCACACACCATAAAGTCCGGCCCCTTCTAAACATGCACCTTTGGAACGCGCACTGCACTAGTTTAGTTTAAATCTATATTCATCATATTTATTTTACTAACAATTTTTGAAGGTCTTCCGAGATTAGTTATTGCTTTCCAATTGATTTTAATGCCAACCCATTGATAATAGTTATCTGGATTTGATTGTTAAGTCAGTCCTCAACATTTTTGTATCAGACAAAAGCAAAGTTGATAATTAATTAATCACAGATCCGCCCATTTAAATAATGATGTGAATGATGAAATATAAATAGCTTTTAATGAAAGAATCAGACAATCCACAAATTGCTTTTTCTTTAATGTTAGACAATAATAGGAGGTACGTGTTGCGTAGCGATTAATGGCATGGACAATGGAATCAGAGAGACGAGTTCAAACTCCAAGGCTGTTTACGGTCACTTTGGACTAATGCCCTTGGGAAAAGCATGAATCCATCTCTTCTCCCACCCTAGGTATGGGTAAAATAGAAGTGCAGACTGGGCTCTCTAGCCTTGGGAAAGCGACCATTCTAGGAGAAGGACAACTCTGATTCCAAACCAGGGAGTGGAGACCCCTTAAGGTGGTTGGATGCCAACTTTGATGTCCTTCCGTCAGCTCCTGCAGCCAAGCTGATGCCAAACGTATCACGCTCCGCTTTTGTTTGGACTACATCAGCGAGCCTGAGAGGGGGATTCTGTCGACTGGGCATCCCAGGATCTCCATATGCTTCGCCCAGGCTTGTGCCCTGGAGAAATCACTTCAGTGTTGTTCCATTGTCTATTAAGACAGAAGAAGGCCTTCATTTTCCTTCATAGACAATAAAAGCAAATCTGTATATTTCTTGCCATTGCAAAGTATTATTTTATGGTTATTTTGATTGAAACTTCAAATTTTCATGTTTATTATTGTTATAATACTCAAAATCCTTTTGAATGTACATTTTATATTGCATAAATGATTTAGCATTAGTTATATCTTTCTCATTGTAGAATATCTTAAAAGAATCATTACAAAGCATTATTGTATTGGGTTTATTTGTCCCCAATAAACGCATTACAAGCCGACTGACGATGATTACTGCAACTTTTGTATTGTTATATAATAAATTAAAAAAGTTATAAAAATTTTTTTTTTCTATATTTATTTATTTATTAGGATGAAATAAACCATACGTATCTTTATGATAAATTTGTTGTTAATATCTAAGACTTTTTAGCTCAGTCATTAAGACACCAACCTAGGAATCACTATGTTGTGAGTTCAAATCACGGTAGAGGAATGGGGATTTACATATCGGTTTACACCCCAAATTTTGGTGATGATTTTTCTTGTTGTTGTTACAGTAGGAAAACAAAGTCAACTCCTGACTTTGTCCTGGAGTTTGACAATTGGGTTTCGTTTATTATTCTCTCAGATTTTTGTTTTGTTTTTCAAAACATGTTTAGATTCTAGTTTAGTTTTTGTTGACCTCTGCTACCAAAGTTGGAAGAGGTATATTTATTTACTCGTGTTTGTCTGTCCACGCAATATCTCCCAAAGTTTTTCAATCACATTTTGTGGAAGGATGGGCCATGGAGTGAGGAGAATTAGTTGAATTTTGCGGCGGATCCAGGAATTCTTTTTTTGTTTGAGTGATGTTTTTAGACAATAGTCCGAAATATGGAAAGTTGAAACTTACACAGTTACCACTCATGCATCATAGCTATATATGAATTGATTTTCATTCAGTTTTCAGTTAGTGTATGGTGTTGGTAGAGGTATGTGCTTTCTGAATGCTTTCTAGTTTTTATTATTGAACTTTTCTGAATTTTTGTTATCTCAACATTCGTCTTTTATTGAAAAACTCATTTAAAATCCTTATCCACTCCTAATGTAAGAGTGGAATCTACAGAGATAAAAAGTTGTATCTCTATCAAACTGTGTTATTCAGTTCATGATTTTTCATTTTGTTTTCGATTGACAATACATTTTATTAGATTAGTTATATGTTGTTGTTGATGATGATTATTATTATTTGATCTCTCAGAATTGTTAATCACTGCTACCCACAACACTGGTTTATTGCTGGGTTTAGGTTATTCATGTGTTCTGATATTTATATGTATCTATGTATCTGGACTTAACCGTTCATAATAGAAACTTGAAATTTTGCACACACACTCCACTCAATGAGGAGGAAAATGTTTTTTTTTGCTTTTTTAAAAATCCCTCCCCCCAAATAGGTTCTTAGAGGGGGGTTCAATATGCAATCTAAGTTTATGCTAAATTGGTCACTGGTTTGTGCCTGCTTGTTTTTTGAAAATTCAGACCTTTTTTTGTGATCACAGCACAACAAAATGTGCGGGAAGTAACTTATTCATTGATCATCCCTTTTTCCAACATTTTAATTGATCACCCTCAACACAACTTATATGGGTGGAAGTGATTCATAATTTCCCTTAGAATGCTAGTTTGTTCATTTGTTAGCAAGGTAATCTGATATTGCCCAGTTTTTTTTAAAAAATAGCTAACAATATTATATTACTTTGCAAGATGCCATGGAACAAAACCAAAAGAATATTGATAAATTCTATTGATTATAATGCATTTAACAAAAAATATACATTTTTTTTTTGTTTTTTGTTTATTTTCTTCACATTTCTATTGTTTTCTTGTATATTGTCCAATGAATTTCTTTTAATTATACTTTTTCAGTTGCTATTGAATGAGTTTATTGTTACTTGATATTTTGTTACTTGTCATAACATGCTGGTCTTGTGAATCTTGCTAATTTAGAAAACTAGCTGAAAACCCGCCCTACTGGCAGGATATTCAGCTAGTTCCTGCAGACAGCCTAAATGGGGGCATTTGGCACCAATAAGAGATCAAAACTGGTTCTGTTCTAGATAAATGGATATCAGATCATTATTATCAGGATGAGCGCGAATGCAGAACCCACACTATCATTATTCCATTGCAGATCACTTAGGCTTTTTTTTTTGCATTCTTTAACTTAGTCTATTTTAGGGGTACCTTAATTCAATACCTCTGGCTACAATGCATGTATCGGCTACTTACAGGTCACATACAGATAAACAGAATCAGACTTTTAGTATTATATTGATAGATAGATGGAAATCAGATCATTATTATCAGAGTGAGCGTGAATGCAGACACCACACATTTTCTTCTTTTTTTTTAAAGATTTTCAAAAACTAACATGCTAAAACATGCCTGGTGGTCTCATTGGTACACACAGAAAGTTTCATGGGTATATCTTGTGTGGTTCGTGAGTTACGCTGTCACATACAGACAAACATTTGGTGAATTATAGTAGGATGTCCACTGTTTCAATCTTCTGCCATACACCAAAACGGGAATTAAGATAATTTTTAAAAAAAACAAACTATTTCAATTTATAAAGACTGTCTTTAAGAAATTATTATTTTGATTGTAATTGACTAATTTAAATCTAATATATTGGTAATTGCTATTTTAACAAGAAAATGCTAAGTGATATACATCTAATATTTGAGAAGGTTTATGTGTATGCATGTCCATCTCCTCCCAAATGGTGCATTGTAGCCAGAGGTATTGAATTAAGGTACCCCTAAAATGTGGTAACCTAAACAATCCCCAAAACAGTCTTTGCAACTGAATAATAGTGTGGGGTCTGAATTCATGATTCTTTTTATTTGTCTGTGATCTAAGTAGCCAAATCGGTGCATTTATAGCCAGAGGTATTGAATTAAAATAACCGTAAGATGTACTAACTTAAAGAATGCAAAAAACATCTGAATGATTTGCAACTTAGTAATAATAGTGGGGGTTCTGCATTCACACTAACCCCAATAATAATCATCTGATTTGTGTCTATCTAATATATATTTCAGAAGGTTTGTGTGTATGCATGTCCATCTTCTCCTCCCAATGGTGCAGTGTAGCCAGGGGTGTTGAATTAAGGAGTCCCTAAAATGCACTAACTTTAAGAATGCATTAGATACTGGACTGCAATAAACACGTAAATGGAAATGAAAAATAACTTTTCATGGGTAATCCAATAGTGTTTCATTATGCTGAATGTGCCTCCATTAACAACTTTTCAGGCCGGCCACACCAGGATGAAATAAGTCTCACAATGGCCTTTTAGGTGAATTTTTATCATCTTGGTACAAATGCTATCATGGTTTCAATTGTGTAGCAAGATTAGATTAAAAATGTTATCTGTTGAAGGAAAAGT
The DNA here is from genome assembly GCA_006491835.1 of Architeuthis dux. Classification (NCBI taxonomy): domain Eukaryota; kingdom Metazoa; phylum Mollusca; class Cephalopoda; order Oegopsida; family Architeuthidae; genus Architeuthis; species Architeuthis dux. The sequence goes on from VCCN01000640.1 coordinate 368,985, forward strand.
TGCTTTTACTAAAATTGTTGACAGTGACGTGTATTTTTTTCTTTTTTCTTTCTGCCCTTGGCTGAAGCATTAAAAGTTGTTGGAAAGTCTTTCATTTTACTATGTTTAACATTTATGACAGGGGTTCTCAAACTACCCCAGTTTGAGAACCCGCTAGGGGTAGACAAGAGGGTATGCAAGGTTTGTAAAAAGACTGGAATTTTGAAGTACTCATAACCAATTAAATACAAATTGTGTCTTGTAAACCTGACATACTGCTGGCAACACTGTACAAATCAAAAAAATCATTCATAAAATCAAACATGTCTGGTTTACATGTATGTTTTTCCAAAACAGCAAATTTGACACAAGTTCGTTTTTAGGTTGGGGTCCTGCATGTGAACGTGCATGCAGAAGTGGGGGGGTGATCACAAAGACCTGGGATAGGCTGGCCGGTAGTCACAAGAGGAATCCTGTGCAAAAGCTCTCAGCATGAATGCCGGTCAAAGCTGGACAAAGATCCCGGGATGAATCCAGGGCCAGAGCCTGCCCTGCTTCTCAACCTAATGGCTTCGATATCCTGTGCAACTTTTCTCAGGATGAATCCTGAGCATGCGACAAGGACCCCTTGCAGGCCATGGTTCCCCGAACTTCGAGGCCATGAAGGTATCGAAGATGTTGTTCGACTTTCTCCGTGATGAACTAAAAGAAAATCTTTGTATTAACTATTAAAACATTGCCTAATGCAGTGTGCTCAGTATCACATACTATTTCAGAATATAAATCTGTAGATCAGATGTATGTAGTGACAATATCCGTAAAGAGTGCTCAATACCTGTATAAAGAATAAATAATCCTTAAGGTGGGCAGAGCGATATATTATGAACGAAAGAGAACACGGACAAGAACGAACAGTGACAACTTGTTTCATGTTTATTATGATTTTTCAAACTGATTTGGTAAAGTACACAACTAGGGTTTTTTTTTTTAGGTTACTCTGAAGCATTTTTATATAAAAGCTTTAATTTTAAATGTTTGTGCATGTAATGACACACAGACACACACATTTATATAAATTAAACTTTTGCATAGCATATAACTACTTAATTTCACTTTTGGTAGGTAAAAGCTTAAATCATTCTGAGTATTATTGTGGAATGTATAATTTTATGAACATATAAATCAATAAAAATTATTAGCCAAAGTACTTGCAGAAGATATAAATTAAATTTTCAACTGTTTGTAATGATTATATAATATTTAAAACTGATAGTCTATTTTTGCAACTATTATTCATCAACAGGCCATAATTTAATTTTTAGAACTAAAGTAAACCTTCATTTACACAAAAAACAAGACAATCCCTTTTGAATGGTCTTAAATTTCAAGGTCTTTTGATACATTTCCAATGCACTTGTCTACTTTTTAAACACATGATGCAATATCTGCTTATCCCACAATTTCCTTGTAAAGACTTTTTTTATTTGACTGCACCCACTTTTTTCTAGAACTAAAATATTCAACAGAACTACAAACAATTATTACCAATAGAAATGCTACAATACAGATCTATCTGTACAATGAACGGTGTGACTATTCTTGTTTCTGTCTGTAACAATGGACTCGTCTACATAAAGGTAACAATTTTGCTGATAAAAATATGTACTACCCACCCTTTGAAACAAGACTCTTCCACTTGAACGAGTTTAGTCACTTTTTTTATAAAAACCTCAGATGAAATTGATAAGATGTAAACATTTATTTACACTATTAACAGCTTTGAAGTACTGAACAATTAAATCTTTAAGTAACAGAATATGAAGAAACTGCTCGAACTCCGCTGAAACATTAGCAGATATTTTTACCAAATGTGTTACAGCCTGTCAGCTGGATAAATTTCAGAAGCAAGAAAACACAAAAAAACGTGGAAAAATCTATTAAAATTAACTTTTATTTTCTAAAATCAACTTGAGATGTGCTGAATTTGATTATGGTTTTATTTTTTGTGTCAGATGCGTAATTCTCAAGTTATAATAATAATAATATATATATAGTAAAAAGTTATGAGAGGTCCAACGAGAAGAAAGTGAATATATTTATTTGTTTTGTTTTTTTACTAAGCTTAATTTCAGCTTGTGTGTGTAGTGCTAGACTAAATTTAGAAAGGAAATTGACACCTGATAAAAAAAAAACTTGTATATAAAAGTTTTATTTGCTAACTTATAAAATAACTTCAACTACGATGTATTGATGTCTTGCCAATAATAAAACTAAACAAACTAAGACCTTGACTTTGACACAGTTTTTAAGTTCATTTATCTATTTATTTATTTATTGCAATACGAAATATGAATATTTTGAGACAAATGTGCAGATTCATAAAAAAAGCAAAATAAAAATATCTGTCCGAGAAAAAAAAGTTTTCGGCAAAACTTCAGTTAAAGAAAAACCCAGTCAGCAAAACATCATTTTGACAAAAAGGTTTTCGGCAAAGTGTCCGCGTGATGAAATGATTGTCGGCTAACTCGTTTTCAATTCGGCAAAATGTCAGAGAGCCCAGCTGAAAAAGCTAGTTCCTATGGAAGGAACGCCCCCCCCCCTTCGGGGAGGGGATTAGGTACAACCGTTGGCTGGATACTATTTGTACATGGCCACCTCCACAAAGTAGGTCGTTTAAAACATTGACCGACTACTGGCTACAGGCTGTCGTCTGGATAAATTTCAGATGCAAAAAATGTGAAAAAATCTATTAAAATCAATTTCTTTTTTTTCTTTTTTTTTTCTAAAATCGACTTAAAAATGTGTGCTTAATCTTAAATGTACTGGTGCCCCCAAACATTTTAGACCCTTGACTCGCATCATGGAATTCTCGATGCCTCAGACATGTACAGAAAATAAATAAATAATAATTTAGTAGACTTACAGTTTCAGACATGGTTTTGCCTTGTTTCGCTTATATGGGGTTTTTTTCTATTTTTAATTAAAAAAAAAACAAGGAAAAATTGAACAAAACTACTTTTGTTTTGTAACAGAACAAAATATAAATATGTGTCAACCAAACGAAACAAAACCCCCTCTGATAACAATATTATTATCATTGTTTCACTAAATAGAAAAATAGACAGACAATAAAAACTTATATAGTAACTAGAAAGTACTCCAGAGAGAGTGCATACCTCTGCCAACGAAATTGTCAGGGGGAGTAATTGTCATGGATCTGTCCAAAAATGTAATCACTTCCCCCGTAGCCTATCGTCTACCCTTCCACGGAATTTGATTGAAATTCATTGAGAACCTTTGGAGATATCGTGTGGCCAGATATGACATTTTGGTGATATATGGTTTGGACATATAACTACGACATAAGGGTGGTAACGTGCATGGACTGCCCCAAAATTTAATCACTTCTTTCGTAGCCACCCTAGCACAATATTTCATTGAAATTCATAGCGAGCTTTTGGAGATATTGTGTGGCCAGACATGAACTTTTGGTAATATTATGTGGTTTGAACATATAACAACGATGTAGAAGAGGTAATTGTGCATGGACACCCCCCCCCCATAAAAAAGAAAGCAATTAATCACTTCTTTCATAGCCTATTGTCCACCAGCCCTTCTGGAAATTCATCAAGAACTTTTTGGGACAGTCATGAGCGTATACATGAAATGTATGGAAGGAAAAACAAATGGAAAATATCTCTCAATCAAAAAGAAATTCCTGGATCCGCCCCAAAATTTAGCCACTTCTTTCTTACACCATTGCCCACCCTTCTACAAAATGTCATTGAGAACTTTCGGGGATATCGTGTGGACAGACAAACGGATGGAAAGACGCGCCCGGCTAAATCTACCGCTCCAATTTTGTAGGTGGAGAGGTAAACAATAATGTGTGTATCATCAGCAAGTTGTATTTCATGTTTATTTCTTGTACGAATGTCAGCTTTTGACCCCGAAAGTTCAATTGACCCCCCATCACCCCGGCATTTATCGACCCCCTTTTGACCCCCATGTCATTTATCAACTACTTGGATAGTCCCATCTACGTCCAGGAATCAATATCGATCACTTTGGAGACCCCTGGTTTAGTACCTTAGAAAATTTCCTTGGCCCAGAAGTTTTCAGCTAAAGGGAAATAACCGAGTGACAGGAAGTTGCTTTCTATCTTTCTCTCCCTTGTGTCACTTATTAATTTTAATTCTTTTTATATAGATTTAATAACTTTCTCTGAAACTTGTTTTTGGAATAAGTGCATAGAATATATGTCTGTGTATTTAAAGTATGAAATTAAAGTTGACTTCTTTTTAAAGTATATTGGATAAAGCAAATGTGAATTGCTTGTCAATGAAATAGGGATTGCAAATCAGTTTCTGAGTATGTCTTCTGCAGTAACATATTTTCTAGTTTATATTTGAAATTATAAATCAGTTTTGGACTTTGTTTTAGAATAATTATATTTAATAAAAATATTAGATTATTGCAAAAAATGAATTCCTGTAAATATATTAATACAAATTCAGTTGCATGCACTAATAGTTTTGATTACTTTTATCAGCAATATAAATAACCCTTGACTTTAAAAAATTTTGAACGGTGACAGAAATCAGTTTTAAGTAGTCTGTTTGAAATATTTAAGCTGGCTTGTTGTATCCTTTGAAATATGAAAAGAAAATGTTATTATTAGTTTCTTTGCAGCTACAAATTAATTTCTTCTCAAGTCACAAGTAGATCTCCGTTTATTTCTTTTTTGCCTTTTTAACTTCTCAAAGTTATAATATAAAAGGCCTTGTCATTTTGTTTGTTTGTTTGTTGGTTTTCAGTTGTGCTGAAGCAGCAGAAAGAGAGGAAGGGAGTATTACAAACACACAGACACAAAATGGGCTGCTTCTGCTGATGTCTGTTTCGTTTTTTCCCAATACTGTTGCTTTGTTGTTTTAAAATTATTAGAAAACAGAAGATATAAAGAGTTGTAGAAAATTGGCAGAAAAATACATTTCTTTCGAGGTATGCATTTAAAAAAAATTTTTTTTTTATGGATAAATTATAAAATATATGTAAATAATCAGTCTTTTGGTGGTACAGAATTTTTAAAGGATGCTATATATTTACAATGTATATATATTTATGACACTGGACAAAATAATTCCTGAAAAGCTTTTTTTTTGTCTGACACTTATCAAAGGAGAACATCAGATGTAATACAGATTAGAAAAAAATATCATTTAGGAGATTTGAAATCACGTCACGACATTGTCTTAAATCATGACGTCTTGAATTGTTGCTGGTTAGTCGGTTAAATAGTTTTAGCAAAAAAACAAATTCTTTCTGTCTGCACAATACCAGCTTTTGGGTTTTAATGCAGATCGACTCCAAAACACCAAGCTGGAAAGATCTTGCTACACTGATAATTTTGAAGCAATCCTCATTATAATCTTCTGCACATTCTGGTTTGTCCAGTAGGCGTTGGCCTATGGCAGAGTCTTGCTGTGAAACTGTTTTATAGAACAGCTGCCTCACACCTATAAAGCTCAAACAGTCCCACAGCAATCCAAGACGTCATGATTTAAGACAATGTCATGATGTGATTTCAAATCTCCTAAATGATATTTTTTCAAATCTGGATTACATCTGACGTTCTCCTTTGATAAGTGTCAGCTTTTCAGGAATTCTTTTGTCTAGTGTCATAAATATATGTTGTAAATATATATGAGTATTTGTAGTTGTTTCTGTCTACTATGCATGGGCTAATCAAGCGCATTTTAACATAAATAATCCCGTCATTTTTGATAGGTACTATGCTAATATAAAAATATTTTTAGATCCTTTGTTAAATAATGTTTGCTACATGTAATTTGTACTAATTATGAATACTTGAGTTGTTTTTTTAATTCTTTAAGTGGGCCCCCAGCCAAACTCTACAAAAAAACTCTCATTTGCTCAGTCAAGTAAAGAATGGAAAGCACTTGATGGGAAAACTCAAATGGAAACATAGATTTTTTTTTATTTTTATAAATGTCATCTCTTCCGAAACCAGGAAAAAGTGTAATGTTTATAAGGAATGTACACAACTTCATACAAAGCAAATACTAATATATAATTATCCTCCAAGTTAACCCCCCTCCCAATTTTTAATATTAAGATATATATATATTACATAAGATGCAACCAATAAAGCTTTGTGATTTACACCGGGTAAAACTTAATTTTATTGGAAAATGAAAATATTTAAATATAAAGGGAAGAATATGTGGGATAAAATATTTTCTTGGAAACTTTTTATAGGAAAATGAATATTCATTTAAATTATAGCAAGTAAAAAAAGAAGAGCAAGTAACTGATTGTTATGGTGATGATACATTCATCAGGGTGATTGGATGATTGCATCCTGGACAACTATGTCCCAGTCAAATGCATCCCGGTCATTGGCATCCATGGACAATTATTTTTTTTCTTTGCTTCCCGGACATTTGTGTCCCAATATATGTATATTTCATATTAAATATGATTTAATTAATTAAAAACAAGAATTGTAGCATGCATTTCGTTGATTTAAAAATTTAATTCACGAATCCAAACTTAGAAAGTATGTTGTGGGCAACCCCACATGAGACAATTAATTTGTCCTCAAGATTATAACATACAATTAATAATTGAAAGTGAGAAGAGAAAAGAGAAAAGAAATGAGGAAAACATAAAAAGTAATATAGTGAGGAGACGGGTAACAAATTTCAACCAGTCAAGAGAGAAAGAGTATAAAATTATGTAAAAAATTATATTGAATATGAAATATACATGTATAGGTATGGAAATGTTCAGGTTACGAATATAGGTCTTAAATTTATATGAAATATACATGTATAGGTATGGAGATGTTCAGGTTACGAATATAGGTTTTAAAATTATATTGAATATTAAATATACATGTATTGGTATGGAAATGTTCTGGACACAAATATATTTTTTAAAATTATATCGAATATGAAATATACATAAATTGGGGCACAAATGTCCGGTAGGCATATGTCCTGAGATGTCAATGACCGGGACACAGTTCTCCAGGATGTAACTGCCCTAGTACTATTCACGAGATACATGTTAAAATAATGTCCTTTTCAGCAACAATTTGGTACAATCCCAATCTGCCTATTGCACTCCTGGGATCAAAACGTATGTGTGTGTGTGTGTGTGTGTGTGTGTGTGTGCCAAACTAAATTGCAGCTCAATCTCTCCAGTAGTGTTACTGTCTATCCAATCTAGACCACACACATTATTTATTTAAGACCTTCACTGCTACGTTGGATAGCGCAACACACTGTGCAACAAAATAAGTAGGTCTTTTGCTCGGTGCCGCAAGGCAGAAACAGTCTAGTGCATTGCCACGGCTATTTACATTGCCTTAAATAAAAGAGTTGAATGGATGCACATGTGCGTCGCTGAGGCCACAATACACACTTGCATTGTAATATGGTAGTGAACGTGTTTAGATATGTCTGTATATATCTTCTTATTGAATTTTCTTTGGATGGCATCCCTCCAGCATCCGCATCTTTTCTTTGCACTTTCATCTTTGTCCCTTATTAAAATATTATTTTTTCTCTTTCTCTCTCTCTCTCTCTCTCCATCCTGTATACGAATACAAGCAGTTTTTCACTCTTTTTCGTCCTTCCAGTACAGGAAACCCCCGATTAACACGATTTCGTTTAGCGTATTTTCAATTAACGTGCCAACAATTTCTTAACCCAAAAATTGAATAGCGCACCCAAAAAGTTAAATTAGCACAGTAATTAAAGGCTAATTCAAAATAATTTGGTTTGTGGTAAAAAAGATTTTCTATGGTACTCCATTTTCTTCCAAAACGTATTTTTACAGTAGGGACCTCTGGTGCATGAGTGCTCACTTTAGACAAGCAAACCAAACCAAGATTTTAGAAATCTTCCAAAAATAATTTTTTTTTTTTTTGAATAAACTAATAACCCTGAAACCTTTTTGTTATCCTTTATGTTTTAAAAATTCGGCTTTTTAAATTTTTTGTTTTTTTATAAATGTGACGTTACAATTAATTATGCACATTATTTCCCATAGGGATTTTCAGTTTAATTAACACAGTTTCGATTAGCGTTGCACTTTTAGTGCTGCGTTTTATGAGGACGCATTAACCGCATTAATCAGGGGTTTCCTGTACTTCATTTTGCCAGGTGTCTTACAGATTTGCCTTGTCACTCTTGCCTAACAAGTCCTGTCCCCCCCTGCTTCTCTATCTCTTCCTTATTGCAATAATGTCCAAGCTAATATAGTCAATACTGATATTTAAAGAAGGAAACTTTCACTGAATACCTAATTTGAGTTTCATATGAATTATGAAAAGAATTCCTGATCAAATAAAGTCTGCTGAAAATGATTCAAATATTACATCTTAAACTTATTTGTTCTATTAAGAATATAAATGTTATTCTCAGATTTTTTACATATTCTCCCCCACCACACCCCATTTATTTTTATTCCCTTTTTTTTGAAAGGCTTAAAAGAAGATTGTTTTATCTCTTCTTTTTTGTTTTAACTAATAGGATCTCAGACTGAAGCTTTTTACTCTTAATGATATTACATTTAAAAATTGGACTACAGTTATCGCTTGCTGTTCACAGGGTTGGTGGAGCGAATGCTGACCCCCCCCCCAAACATTTTCGGTCCCCAAAAACCATAAATCCTGTACCATAAAAAACCTTTTGATGAACAAACACTTTACCATTCAGAAATTGTGAATGTACAAATAATAAAAAAAATGAATACAGTAAAAAGATATACAGCTAATTAATGAAAACCATAAATTTCATAAAACTATTGAACTGGAAAATAAATTTTAACATCTAAAATGCTGTTCGACTAACCGGTTAGTGAGTGTAAACAAGTTTTCAACCACGATTATCTCCGGGTTTATACTGTCTACATAAATAATTTTTAGTTGATAATTTTCTACAATCTTTCTTATTAAAAACACTGTCAAAATGAATAGATTACAAGCCCCGAACGTTTTTTTTCCGCACATGTCACTTTTTGTCAAAAGTCTGTAGTAGTAGCTAAATTATAAATATTGATTTCCTGAATGTTTTATTTTTGTTTATAATGTACAGCATATTTTCTATGATGTGGTTTTTCATGCTACGCCTCAAAACTCCCCAAAATATTATTCAAGGCTGAATCGCGAATAGAAAGGGATAAATGTAATTAGTTTTGTATAAATGACTTTTATGATTAGTGACTCCACCTATTTTCAATTTCTTTTTTCTTGAATCACTTGAAACTTATTTTATTTAATCTGATTCATCAACCGTAAAAAAAACCTAAAAAATTGCTAGGTTAATTGCAGTAATATTCAACCAGAATAAAGTGGTGAGTAATCACATGACACAGTCAACCAATGAAATTGAAGATATATATCCTATATCTATTGTGCTCTGTTATTCTCAATATACTATTTTGGATGATGTCATTTCCTTTAATTGCTCCTTTTATGCAAGTTGTTTTTTTATTTCTTTTAATTTCAAATTATAAAGTCTGTATGTCTCCATCCGTCTTGCCTTCAATAAAAAAAAGAACTTATAATTTAAAGATTTTCAATAAATAAGTATCTGCTGCAAGATATACCTAACTTCATAAACTTCACTTCATACAGGCACATTTACTTAGCTAAGTCTGGTACAAGGCCAAAACCATAGGCACTTAGCTATGTTCTAACTCACTAACAATGGCCTGAAAAACTAGTTTTATTTCCATTTCTGTTAGTCTTTATAATTGTGTAAGGCATGAATCCATCTCCCCTCCCCCCAATCTCTATGGGTAAAATAACAGGGCAGATCAGGCTCTCTAGCCTTGGGAAGGCAACCAGTCTAGGAGGAGGACAACTCTGATTCCAAACCAGGGAGTTGAGCCCTCTTAAGGCGGTTTGACACCCAATTTGATGTCCTTTCCTTTGGACTACATCAGTGAGACCCAGAGGAGGATTCTGACGACTGGGCATCCCAGGGTCTCCATACACTTCGCCCAGGTATGTGCCATCCTGGAGGAGACGTTCCATTGTCTGTAGAGACAGAATGGAGGCCATTCATACTTGTGTGTGTGTGTGTGTGTGTAATATATTATTATATATATATATACACACACATATTCTCATTTAAAATCAAGGTTATGCACTTGTTGATTTTATTTGCTTGATTTCTCTGAAGTTCAATAATTACTGTGTACATCAGCATATAAGTCAACTTTTTAAGCATCAAGTATTTTCCCTAATGGATCATATTAGTCTGTTTAGACCCTATGAACTTGACACTCTGATGGACATAATGCTGTCTTGTGTTGGAGAGTCGACTTATCCAGCGGATATTGGACCACACTTGAATTGACGCCTTCTTTTGGGGTCGACTTATACACAGACATATACAGTAAATCACTTATGCCTCTCCTCTAAATGTCTTCAAAAAGATCTGATAGATTTACATTTATTTTGAAAATATGTTGATCAGTTAAATAACATCTGATCACTTTAAAAATATAAACTTGACAAAAATGATCAACAATTGTGAAAGGCATTTTCCAAAGTCCAGACTTGTGTGATCAGTCAAGATTAAACCAACTGCTATAAATCCTCAGGGTTGGTAGGTGATGAGTCACCACACCCACTTTCAATAAAGTTGTTTCTCATTCGCTTTTTCATGCACTTTGAATGGATGGTGGGTGTTGGGTGGCCGTGCATTAATTTTACAAAGGATTTTGAAAAGGTTGAATTTCCTGTAAACCTGATGTGAAAATTCTCTTTAGAAGTAGCGAGTAACTTGAAATGGCATTGTTGTGTTGTTCAGTTACAATACCAAAAGTTGTTCAGTAAATAAAGTATTCAAATCTAAAAACAAATGTCCCAAGCTTAGTAAATTTCAAGTTGTGATAATTTCGTTTGTTGTCCCTGGCGGAAGTTTGAAAACTTCTGAAGGAGACTGTTTCGCTACCGATTTAAAAAAGAAAAATGGCATCATCCGTGTTTTAAAAGTGGGTAACTTTTTAAATTTAAAATTGAATAACTCCTTTATTTTTAAAGATATTTCAATGAAGGTTGGGGGAGTTATAAAGACTTTGGTATAGTTAGTTATGGGCCATCCAATTGTTTACGTTTTATAAACAAAAACCATGTTTTTGGTTCCAATTGCTTCCAAATTTTCAATTCTTGAATATTTTTTCTGAAATTTAGTTTGAATGTTGCAGAATTAAAAAATGGTTAGTTATGGCCGATCCGATTGTTTACATTTTAATTTAAAATTGCATAACTTCTTTATTTTTAAAGATATTTCATTTTGTATGATGGTTGGGGGGAAGTATGAAGACTTTGGTGTAGTGAGTTATGGGCGATCCGATTGTTTTTTTATGTTTTATAAACAAAAACCATGTGTTTGGTTCCAATTGGTTTAAAATTTTCAATTCTTAACCGATTAGTGGCATATTTTCTATGATGTGGTTTTTCACGGTACGCCTCAAAACTCCCAAAAATATTATTCAAAACTGAACCGCAAATGGAAAGGGATAAATGTACTTAGTTTTGTATAAATGACTTTTATGATTAGTGACTCTTAGAATGACTTGAAAAATATTTTATTTATCCGATTCAGTAAAAAAACTAAAACATTGGTAGGTTAATTACTGAGCAGTAATATTCAACCAGAATAAAATGTTGAGGTATGAAGACTTTGGTGTAGTTTTCTGCCGGACACCTTTTATACTTTTGAGATTTTTCTATGAATATTTAAGATTCAACTTTTTATTTATAAATAGTTGTATCAATTTCGGGTAAAACTAGCATAGTACCTGTCAAAAATGGGATTTTTTATGTATGGGTAAATTATACAAATATATTTTGTAATGTACTTTGCAAACAAACAAAATGCATACTTTGAACAAAATGTATTTTTCTGTTCATTTTCTACTGCTCTTCATATTTTCTATTTAAAAAAATTTTAAACCAAGAAGGCAATAGAATCGGGTAAAAAGCAAATTTCTTTTTTAATGAGAAAAATATCAGTTTTATTCATGAAAGATCAGAGATGCCTATATTTAGTGGAATTTCCATGCTACCATTGAGCAATCAGCAGCAGCTGCAGTAGTAGTAATGTAGACCTGAATGCACAGACACAGTTGCTTTACCCCGCTGTGTTTGCATTAGTGTTGACAGAAACTAGCAAATAAACAGTTGTGAAGATTTCTTTATAAAGAGGCTAGTTACTCCTTCTTTTAGGCCAGGTATTTTGAGTTAAAAATCTTTTTGGTCAATTGCCAAAACCATAATATGTTATCAACACAATGAAAAATTTTGGACATGATTTTGTACCCCAACTTCAAAAGATTTACATACTTAATTCAAAAAAGATTTTTAATAAATAAAGTGTTCATAAATTTACCAATTTATTTTAGTTTCAAGTTTACAAATGTAGATTTTTGCCATTGTTTTAGTTGTTTGTATTTTTCTTATCTTTGCTGACCTGAACATAGGAAAACTCTAATCTTAATTATCAGCATTTATCAGAGACTTTATTTAAAATTTGTACTTTTAAATTCGGTCTTCTTATCCTATATATTCTGCTTTTTTGTATGTATGACCTTTACGCTTTAAGATTATTATTCATTCTCCTCATATCTTTCATCCTTTCTTTTCTCCTTCCACACGCATCCTTGCAATGTAATGAGCAAGGGTAAGAATGGAAGAAGGTGCTTATGCTTGAATGGGAGCAAAAGGGATTTAACTTACATTATAACTTTCTCCCTCCCGAACCACACTTTTTAATGTAATGAACCCTTGCAATGTAATGAGCAAGGATAAGAATGGTAGAAGGTGCTTATGCTTGAATGGGAGCAAAAGTGACTCAACCTTCGCTATAACTGTCATTCATTCATTACTCCTCTCTCACAATTCTGCAGCCTAAAAATTAAGTTATTTTAGTAGTAGTAGACCATAGGGATACAGGCAGATAGCAAAAGTAGTCAATAATGATAACAAAATATATTAGTTTTGTTTTCCTTTGTATTTTATTATAGTTAATATAGATATATATTCCGTAATTAATAAATATAACAAAATGATATACTTTAATTGCAGAAATATATATGTGAGAGCAATAATATCTTAGTTGTCAACACTCATGGAATTTCCACAGGTCCAACTAGTATATATAACAGTCTGACTCATTTTAGTCCTTGAAAACTGCCTTATTATATTACATAGTCCACACCCCTTAGTGCTGTTTCACTTCAGTAGACAAAAACTGAAAATAAAGCCATGGATTTAGCTGTATGCAAGACTAGAACTTCAATCCCTATTGGGAATTTGCATTTCATGTATGGTGCTGGTAGCTATTCAGCCACCATGGCTTATATGGAATCGGTTACTAAATTCATATCGGCTCCACAACTAAATTCTTCACCTCCAACTACTACTTTTGCCATGATTGTTCTTGGAAGTGATAATGGAGTGCTTATTGACTACTTTTGCTATCTGCCTATATTCCTGTGGTCTACTACTACTATAACTTAATTTTTAGGCTTCAGACTTGTGAGAGAGGAGGAATGACAGTTATAGTGATGGTTGGGTCCTTTTGCTCCCATTCAAGCATAAGCACCCTGCCTTCTCCATGATGTTTTTATAGAGACACAATCGAGTTCATCCAATAGACGGTTGGAATTTTGGGGACACATAATGAGGGAGGGTGGCTTGGAGAACTTGATGCTCACAGGGTGCATAGAAGGAAAGAGAAGTAGGCAGCGGGTAACCTACTTGAAAGGTTTGAGTGTATGGATGGCAGAACGAGTACCAGAAAGAAAAAGAGGGTTCGTAAAGGAGCAAGGATTTCTGAAAGTGACAAAGGAAACTGGAGAGCAATGATCGCCCACAAGTGACATGAGAGAGAGACACAGAGAGACAATGACTAATACTAATACTACTTTTATTTATAAGTATAAAAGAGTGTAATGTAAGCGCAACCCTTAATAGATATTTATATTGCATCTTTCAGGTTTTACAGGTACAAACTGATCACTACAAAAGAAAGGCTTTCTGTGTCATTTTCTTTTTGGTTTGTTAATGGAATCCAATTTTTCACCTGTCATGGTCTTGTAGTTGCCGGTTCATTACTCTAACCATTGAACCGAATCCCCAAGTGCATTTCACTGCTTAATTAATAGTTCAAAGTTCTGATTGAAGGAAAATTATGAAAAGATGTGAAGTAGTTTAAATTCAACGCTGTTATTCCATTTTTTTTTTATCTCTCCCACCAAAGATTGACACGGCAGCATCAGCCATCTGTCTTTATTGGCAGCAAAAAAGACTGAGCGAAGATACTCTCCTGACGATGTCTTGCTTTTTGCTGCCTGCTGTTATGTCTGCAGAGTGCATACATCTGGAATGGTATTTTGCAGGCAGAACCTCAAAAGAAAATGGATGAAAGAAAGAAGCAGCCGAGAGAACTTTGTGCCCAGGGAAATTGGAGTGCAGACATTATATGGAGGCTAGCATAGTGCCCATCAAAAATGACGTAGTGTTGCCAATTTAGATGTTTTTGGGGGGTTTTCTTTTTCAAATTTGGGATTTACATCCAAATTTAAAAAAAGAACTTCTAAATTGGCAACACTGAAATGACAGGATTATTTACATGTGGATAAATTATAGAAATATATATTTTAGTATAAACGATTTTCTACTATTCTTCATACTTTCTGTTTTTGGATAATTTTAAAACAATAAGGCAGCAAAACATCAGTTTTATTCATGAAAAATCAGAGATGCCTATATTTGTTTTTGTTTTTTTTTGTCCTAAGACAGCAGTAATAGTAGTATTGATGTAGATACAAATGCACAGTAGTTGTTTGCTTTAGCATACACGAACACACCGGCACAAGCTTTGCTTTACTATCTTCCTCTCTTTCTGTTTGCTTTAGCATGACGGAAACCAACCAACAGACAAAAAAGTGACATGGACTTTTTTTATAATAAGATGACTTCAAAACTTGGCTCCTTTCTAAATTATATTCTTAGCAAAGTCGCACTTTTTTTTGTGCAACTGGCCAAGATTTGTGAATATTCTAACTTGTTGGTTTATATAATGTGTGGTTTACTCCAGTTATTCTCAAACATTATTCCTGGCAACCTTTTACGAAAATAGTGGCCAAGTCTCACATCCCCTCCCCACCCCACCCCACCTTTCTTTTCTTTGCTTGCCAATCTAACAGCAAAGTCTAAGGTGTATATATATGTGTATACACACACACACACAGGTACAATGACTGTAACAATACATAAAAGTGAGAAAATACCTTTCAGTACAATTCCACCAAACATTATTTCTTTAACAATTAAAACAGTCACTATATTCTTTCACACTGAAAAAAAAAGAAGTACAAGTTTCCAAGTTGAAATAATCTTCTTTATACTAGGACTTTACTTTAGGGCCGGCCCTAGGGTCCTGGGCACACCGGGCAAGCTGAACTTTGGCTCCCTTTTAAAGTATATTATTTCTAAAAAAAATTACACATCACAAATTTTCCTGTTTTGACAGTTTTTAATCTGTTTAATTCGTTCAAATTTCCATTTGTATTTGGAAAGTCGTACTGTCTCAGACACATGACAAGTGTCCTCCTAGCACTTGGTGGCCTGGCCGACTGCCTGTGTTGCCAATACCTAGGGTTGACCCTGACTATATAAACATGGAATTTGTTGATAATTCTTTCAGTATTACAAAAAACAAACAGAAACCTGGGTGATGTGATGTTTTGCCAAATAAAACCTTGCACAAAATGTGAAGAATGGACAGGCTCTGTCATTTTGAATGTGACTGTCACACAGTTCACAAACTCACTCAATGGTGTATCCCTGCCAATTGAGTAACCCCATGGTGGAGTGTCTGTCCACACATTTGCGTTAAGGTCATCTCTGATTGGTTGCCAAGTTACATCAACCAGTTCTCAAGATATTCAATAATTCAATACTTTCCAGACACACCTCTTATTGTGTAGCCAACCTTTTTCAAATTATATAAAACCCTATTCATCTCTTCAAACCATAGATAATTGAATATAAAAAGTTTCCTATAGTATTATTCTATTTGTTTGTATGTACGACCGTTACGCTTTCTGATTATTATTCATTCTACTCATCCTTTTTTTTCCTCCTTCATTTGCAAAGTAATGAACAAGGGTAAGAATGGAAGAGGGTGCCTATGCTTGAATATGAGCAAAAGGGACTCCACCTTCATTATAACTGTCATTCATTCATTACTCCTCCCTCACAAGTCTGAAGCCTAAAAATGAAGTTATAGTAGTAGACCACAGGAATATGGACAGATAGTAAAAGTAATCAATAATAACAAGACTAGCTGCTGCAGGGTCAAACTCCACTCCTACTTCTATTCTGGCTGAAGATGATTACTGCAACTTTTGTATTGTATATATAACAAATAAAAAAATTATAAAATTTCTTTTTTTTTCTCTATTTATTTATTAGAATGAAATAAGCCCATGCGTATGTGTATGATACATTTTTGTTAATATCTAAGACTTTAGCTCACATACTAAGACAGCCGGCTACTGATCCCATGGTTGTGAGTTCAAATCACAGTAGGGAAATGGGTATTTTATATATTGGTTTATTTTGGTGAGGATTGGTCTTGTTACGGTAGGAAAAAAAAGTCAACTCCTGGCTTTGTCCTGAAGTTTGACAACAGATATATTAGTTTCATTTGCCTTTGCAAATTAATATTTCAAGCTTTGTTATGACTATTAAATTCCTGTTTTGTGTTGTTATTGTTACCACAATGTTTCGGCTAATCCATTCTACAGCCTTTCTCTCTCCCTCCTTTTTGTTGTTGTTGGTATATTAGCTATTATTTCTGTTGTCATCTTGTTTCATATATATTACGAATTATACAGCAGAAGAAGGCTGTAGAATGGATCAGCCAAAACATTTTAGTAACATCAACAACATAAAGGTGCTCAATTGTCCGCACCAAGCTTGGAATGAATATAAAAATGTTTCCCAAAATGTATCAAGTAGTGATTTTTTTTGGTTTTCATTTTTTTTTCTTTCTTTTGAAAAGGGTTTGTTACTCATTTTTAAACCCAAAAATTGTTCAAGCATTTTAATGAAAGAGAAATTTAATTTTAACTAAGAACAGGTCTGGTTAGTTACTCAATAGAAAACATCACGTGATCAATTAAAAAAAAATTGGAAAAAGGGGTAATCAATGAATGAGTTAGTTCTCTTCCCTTTTGTTGGGCGGTGGTCACTAAAATAGTCCGAATTAAAAAAAAAAAAAACAAGTGTAAATGCTGCCGGACACAAACTAAAGGACCAATTTAGCATAAACTTACATTGTAAATTGAACTCTCCAACTAAAAACCTATTTTGGGTGGTAATTTTCAAAAAAACAAAACTTTTTTTCTAGATATAATAAGGATTAAATGTTTAAATTTTCAGCCTTCTAGCTCCATTGGTGCGGCCTGTACGCATGGCAGATAGCCAGCCAGCATGACCCACTTAAAAACTAAAGAAGCCTATGTTAACAGTTTTGGTGACGATTTCTAAAATGTATTGTTTTTGAACCCAATTGTAATTTTTCCCTCAAAGCTGAAGATCAAACAAACTTATTGATTCCCCAAACCTTGTCATTTCTCATTTGTTACCCATGGTTTAATGGCTTCATTTTGGTAATTACATCTTATAGCTCTTTTGTTTATGGATTTTCTTCTCTCCCTCCAAAGTTTTGGTTTGGTGGTTTTTTTTCTACTCTATGGCTTTCTCTTATATACAGACATTAGGATCAGTCATTTTGATCAGTGCTTTCGTAACCTAATCACTCGGCAACAAGGAACAATGCTATAATTATATGTGAGACTCTGTGGCATCTCATATTTGTTATTACATGCTGTTATGGGACCGGTGAAGATCCTTATCTGATTTTATCAGATCATCTCTTTTCCTGCCTCTCTTTTTCATTCATTTATTTAGTTTTGTTTTCCTTGTTCTGCCTGCAGATAATCTTGATCAATGGCCAGACTCAATCTGAGCTGCCTCCTGTGCAACTTGATCCCAATCTTTCCAAATCGACCAATTAGGCTCATCTCCAACCTTTCGGGGAATTGTCTATTGATTCCATTGCAAATCCTCTTTTGATTGAAGTCTGTCTTTCTGGTTATTCTACTTTAATCTTTAGTTTCATATTCATTTCATTTATTTGATTCTTTTTAAAAATTTTATTTATTCTGCTTCAAGTCCTACAAATAGAAAATTTCCCTGGAAAGAAATGTAGGCACAATTGTAATTCTGTGGTCCCATTCAAAATGCAACTTCTCAGCCTTTTGGCTAAGAGCAAAGAGTAGTATCTGTTCTTATCAGCTTAATATCTGATAAGTCACCAAGTTTAATGACTTGAACCATAGTTGTCGTGTAAAGAAAAAAACAATTTATTTCAAGTCAAAGAAGAAACAATGTAATTTATTCTAAGGTTAAGGACCGTAACCTGCACTCGAGTAGATACTAATTCATCAATACATTTCTAACCGACAACACGTGAAGGGTTAGGGATCAGTCTGCTCTAGTGTGCCAATCAGTTTAATATCACAGTCCTCTTATCAGGGTTGTATCAGATGTTGAGCTGATAAAAACAGATACTACATTTTGCTCTTAGCCTAAAGACTGAGAAACTGCATTTCCAGATAACTAATTTTAACTTTTTTGCTTATAATTCTTTTTTTTTAATTAGGATTTATAAATTTCTACAAAGTATAAACACTTTTTTCTTTTTATTACTGCTTCTATCCAAACATTAAATAAGTAAACAAACCAAATAAAGAAAGCCAATAGTTTAACTCCGAAAACTGACAAAGCAAAATTGTTATCTGTGTATTTTCATTAAGGACATGAAATTGTGGTTGGCATTTTACTTTGAAACCTTACGTTGTTTTTTCTCTTATTGGATTTGTTTATATACAAAAAGAGCCCACAGTGAATTTACCATCTCAGCCTAAAAACTGAAGCTTCTCATTCTGTGAGAAAAGCTCCCTTGAATTGATTCTATATAAAGAGACTTAAATATCTACTATAATAACATCCCACATGTATTTGTATATTTTTTTTTTCTCGGCAACACCCATATCAATTAAATAAACTTTCTTACTAAAGGGACATAACCTACTTAATGATAATATACAAAAGTTGTGCCCCTTGCATATTTTTTCTATTATCCACATATATAAAACTCAATGTGTATCCATATATAGGGTGTCACAAAAGTAATTCCCAATTTGTTGCAAAATGAATGCCGGTTCTAAGGGAAGCAACTATTAAATTACTATTAAAAGCAACTATTAAATAGTTGTTTCCCTTAGAACTGGCGTTAATTTTGGGACAAATTGGCCATTACTTATGGGACACCCTAATGCTGTAATCTTTTACAACACAGGTACACTAGCAACTTTCATAAAACGCTTAATCTTTATATCCACATTTTAAGCCCATTTTCCTTAATACTTCAGTTATTTTATTTATCTTCAATACATTTGATACTGGTCTCTTCAACTCTAGACAATTTTAATTACATTGGCCACACCTATATTTAAAATATATTTTGGCAATGCTTTATCAAAGAAATTCTTGTAAAACTTATATATTTTTAAAAATGAGATTTTTAAAAAGAAAAATGTGTGCTTTTATATTTAAAAAGTTCTTTCTACAATAGGAAATTAAGCAATGATTGTGTGTGTGTCACTACAAGATAGCATTCTGTATGCACAGGGTGTTTCATAAAGGACGCAATCCTAAGGATTAGGGGGTAGAATTTACACACATGTAAATTTTATCCTTTTTTGCTGCAACTGCTTCTATCCAAATATTAAATAAGTAAACAAACCAAATAAAGTCACATGGCAACACTGTACTCAGAGACAACAGAATTTAGCAGTTGAAATGATTGCATCATGCACTAGCTCCATTCGAGCATCCGTTCCTTTGTGTTATCAGCTATATCATTTTCCAATGTAATGAAACATTTATGTAATGAAATGTGAACGAGCCTCCATCCATGTTAAAAGAAATCACTTTTGACATCTATTGTAAAGTTAAAATGTATGTGTAGTTAACATCTTTTTGTAATTTGTATTTTTTTAAAAATAGGTTTAAGATTTTAAATAGTTTTTTAAAACTATTTAAAATCTTAAACCTTGTCAAAAAGCGGCATATCAACTCTTGATGTGTCATTTTAAATTAGTGTCTTGCGACTTTGGTGAAAGAAGAGATGGCCCCTGGTTGGGGGGGGGGCACCCTTCGGCAGGGGATGCAGTTGGCGCATTCTAGGCCCCAGCCAACAGGGCCGTCAAAAAGATGGTTGTATCTTTTTTGAACCACCCTGTAGTGTTTCTAAGTGCAATGTGTCTGTAAAGGTATTGTTGCCTAATAACCTAATGGGGTGGTAATAATTTGTAAATGATGATTTAATGAAAACCTGTAGCAGTCGACATTTATTGTTCTGGAATGAGTAATATTTTCTGATTGGATATTGAAAATCAAATTAATTCCAGGTGGAATGACATACAATTTTTGTTATGAACAAATAAATTCGGGGAATCAATCAATTCCAGTCTTTTGTGTTCGGTCCGATAGAAATAGCTTCTGTAGCAAAGACCTACAAAAGCAAATCACAGACATCATCTTCTTGGAACTTATTTCCTGACAATTATTATGAGACTCCCAGACGCCAGTTTGTCTCCTGAAGGAATCACAAGATTCTGATAATGACCATAGTTCATTCAAAGCTGTGTGTATGTGCACATACATTTTGCAATCAGTGCACAAAAGAAATTAATGTGCACACAAAAGATCACTTACCCAAAATAATGTAGTGTTGAATGAGTTTCGATTTAACCATTTCCAGCAATTTTAATAATTTGTTTGTTGGTTTGTCCACACTATCTCTTTATCAGACTAAGATAAACTAAGAGGCGAAGGATTAATATGGATTCTAAAAAGCTGGTAATTTAACTCCCTGTGCACCAAAAAAAGATCTATATTATAATGATCTGATTCCAGTATGTTTGTTTTTGCATTTGTTACTGTAACATAGCAAAAACGGCACATCGTAGCACAATTTTTGTTATTGCAATACTGTTAAAATGCTCTAATTTGGAGAATAAAGCAATTCCCAGTCCAAGTAATTAATTTAATCAAGTGTAAATTGACATAAAAAATGTCTGTACAAAGGAGATAACTCTGGGTCTATTAACTACTAATTACAGTTCTTTATAAGAAAATAAGAGGAATAAGCAAATAATTATAATAAAAATTGTATAAATAGTAAGTGACTTGACATCAAGCTTAAAGGCTGCTGAAAGTATAGAAAACTTATGTATTTATATGAACTCTTTTGGTTGTAAGTCCATGTTTGTATGTAAATCACATCACAAACGTTAGACTTTTACGAGTTTTTATTATCTTAAATATCCATTTTATATCTGAATGCCTATTTTTTGCAACCAAGCCTTTATGGTTTGAAAATCAGTTTCCTGGGCTACAGGTCTCCCCCACAACGCACAGGTGACTTGAAAAGCAAAAAATACTGCTCGGCTCACTGAATTCTGTTACCTCATCATTAAGTAGTCAGTCTTGCAATTACAAAATCTAGAGCATCAATGATTTTATGTCAATTATATTTTTTTGTTTTTTAAAATCCAGGATAGATGACATTTTATCAATAAAAACATTGCATCTGTTTAGCTTTATAAGTAAATGAACCATGTAAAAGACTGCTAATATTCCGAGTGAATCATCTGCTCATTAACATCTGTAAATATAATGATGATGTATAATGTGTTGGTCGTTAGCTTCTTTATTCTTTTATTTATATAGCTTATGTCAACCCATGAATACAGGAAACTGGGGCAGGAAGTACTATTAATACTAATGGGACAACTGGGCCGTGGGGAGGGGGGTACAAAGAAGAAGAAAAAAAACAACCAAAAAATCTCTTCAATCAGCAGTGGAAAGTGTGTCAATTTACATGATTGGACCTCCTAAAGAGAAATTCTCAGTCTGCTAATCTCTGTATACGGATATACGCATGTTCTCATCATGTGTGGGTGTTACCTATTCATATCAATAAAACTAGAGAAGTCATTCTCTTTTCGATACTATAAAATAGTTGAACTTAACACAGTGGTTCTCAACCTTTTTCATCCAATGGACCCATTCGTCCTGTCTGACAGTGTTGGCAAACCCCTTGTGAAGAATATAATGTAAAGTGTATGGATACCATAGAACAGACAATAGACATTTAATATTTGTTAGTGATTTAATTTAATTTAATGTTACATTTTTTAATGAGATGGATGACTCTTTCCAACACGTAACTGAATTCTAGGTACAATTTCAGAGAGACACACACGCATATCATTCTCTATTGACAGTCTTGCACAAAATTTGTTTTAGTTGACTATGATTTCTTCAAAATTCCAGTGTTTTTACGAACCTGGCATGTCCCTGTAATTTCTCTTGCGTACCCCTAGGGGTATGCATACCCTGGTTTGACTTAGCACACTTGGTTATCAGTGAAATTAGGATGGATTGAAACTCTTTCCATTCAATCCTTTTTGCTCAGCTTAGGAGAAAACCTTGCTTATGGCAGCCAAAGATGTTGCGTGAAATCCCAATCTTCATTCAATGTTGCTCATTTGCAAGTATTTGTTGTTTTACTACTTGCACCATTTGCAAGTATTTGTTGTTTTACTACTTGCAACGTTTGCAAGTATTATTTTTTAATCAATAATACTCTGCTGATGTTTTTATACACTAAATTTATTTTTTTTTAAATTTTATCTTCCACGTGTACTGTGAGGTGTCGAGGGGGAAGTGGAGATGGTATTCGATGGCTAAGTGGGTCACTTCTGTAATAGACAGGCCATGGGACATTAACGTTTCTGCCATGCCCTCGATCCAACGCCTCACGAGGTTGTCCTCTTGCTGTAAATATCATTTTATATTGTGTCCTCAAGATGGAACTGAAACATGGAACCTAACCAATGCAACGTGCACAGGAGAGAATCATGCTGAACATCACATGGGAGATCACAAGACGGCACAATATATTAGAGAAAAAACAGGAGTCAGATATCATAGAATCCATTAGAAAACTCAAATGGCAATGGGTTGGTCATGTTGCAAGAAATTCTTGCAACATGACCAACCCAATGTCAGGCATCACATCGCAGGACATCACGACTCACAACATGGATCCCCAGAGATCATATGCGAAACTGTGGTTGACGAAAAATAAGATGACGTGACAAACTAGACAAATTCAGAAAGTATTGGCTCCACAATGCCCATGATAGAGAGGTCTGTCAAATCTTGCGGAAGGTCTATGTTCAACAACGGACATTAAAAGGCTGATGATGATATAAATTAACACTTGTTTTATAAAAATTCTTTTTAAAGCTAAAAATTGTCCTGGCATAAAAACATTACCATCTTTCATTGAGAGGAATAGAAAAGGATCAAATCTGTAAATTTATGACTATTATTTGATTTTCTGTAGACATTTATTTAGCTGACAGGGGGCCTCAACAGCGGAACACCCAGTGAGGATCAAACTCACTACACTAGCAATGGTCCTGAGAGATAAGCAGGCACCCTATCTGCTATTTAGTAGGTTACAGATATTGTTATAACTCTTAAATTCATAGTAAAAAATTTAAATTTTGAATCAAGTGGAATAACTTCTGATTAAAGTTACTTCCTTGTCTTTTTAGGTTTAAAAAAAAAATTCTATTCACTGAATTCCGCTGTGTTTAGGAGCAGTATGAAGCGGATCATGAATTTAAGAGTTAATATCACTCATATTATGTTGTAATTCATAAGTTTTTCTAAGACTAAAAACGGAAACATTCTCTTTTATGAAAAAAAATATTGTAGCTGTTTTTATCTATTGTTCCTGCTAACAAATAATTTTAAAAAATGTATGCTATTTAATGTTCATGAAATTACCAATATATAGGGTGTCCAAAAAGTAACGCCCGTTTTGCAGGTATCCACTGTTCAGACGATTAGTAGCCATGATCGAAAATGGAATAAATATTTCATCAGTTACATACCCTATTATATCACAAGATTGATGCAGTAAGTTACTAAAAATAGCATTGTATGATGTTATGTTTAAATAGACTGCCAAGATACAGTATCACCTATAAATAAGTACACGGATATTATCAGGTATTATTTATGACCAAACTTTACAGCTTTGAAACTCTGTTGCCAAAAATATGAATATATTGCCATCCAAAGATTAGAGTACAACACCATGAAAAAATATTTTTGGCCACAGTTTCAATGCTGTAGATTTTGATCATAAATAATACCTGATAATATCCGTTTTTGATTGTGTAATGTTCCACTAGAAATAATACAATCCTGCTATGTTTGGTTCAGAAGAAAATTAACTTTCTATAACATAGTTTACTTATTTATGGGCGATACTGTATATATAGATCAGCTTCAAATCGGGCGTTACTTTTTGGACACCCTGTTTGTAAGCTTTTATTTGGTGAATTATTCCGACAATTGAACTCGTTCTTTGTGTTATTTATTTCATTATTCAACAGGGACACAGTATGGAATCCTTTGCTTAACAAAGAAAGGAATTGAGAATATCCTCGCGTATAAATTATGGGGTAACCCATATTGTATACATTGCTGAAATTAGAATAACCTATATTACAAGTTTTGCTGCAAGATTTTCTGTTCATTATCGTTTTCTGCTTTGCACTACCGGAAAAAGAGACCCTCTCTTTAGATACGCATAGTACACGTGAAGAAGGCTGTAGAATGGATTGGCCCAAACATTATGGGAACAACATAAATAACACAAAGAATCTGTTCAATTGTGTGAATAACTTTTGGAATGATAATGGCTATTCTCCAAATTATAGACAATATATGTAAAATTTGTTCACTAATTTTATCATTATTTTTAGTCCAGATGTAAG
>VCCN01000640.1:468455-485405 GCA_006491835.1 Architeuthis dux
ATCAATGAATAAACAAGGCATCTTTAACATAATGAAACAATGTTATGAAGATCTACATGTTTATTTACTTAAACAGAAATAAGAAAATTTATAAAAAACGTGGAATTTCCACGGGTCTCACTAGTTGGTATGGTTTTGGTAGAAAAAGAAATATTTTCATCAATTTCATATTCTTTAAACAAATAAAATGTAAGAAGATTTTCTCATTCTATGAACACCCGTTTCAAGATTCTTATAAGAAATATTTATCTACAATAGGATCTGATGTATAAATCAATAATTTCAAAAGATAGATAAGTGTTCTATCATGAGAATAAACAATCTTTTCCGGTACTTTTTGAGAACACTTAGCAAAAACAGTTATGCAGGTTTTAAATTCAACATGAAAAGTATTTTTAAATGATCTTAATTAGCTAAAAGCAAAAAAAGATTTTTTCTAATAAAAACTACCTTTGTCCCATAATAGTTGCTACATTTGCATATAAAAATTACTACTAAATGAGACAACTATTATGGGACAGGGTAGTAAAAAACAACAATTGCAGAATGTAAATTCTAGAAAATCAATCCTGTTTACCAAGAATAAATGAACAATTTATTAAAAAAAGAAAAATCTAAAATAAAATAAAGTATATTTCCTTGATTACAAAATTATTATCTACACACGAGCACAAATATATTCCTTCATATTTTATGAAAATAAGCTGGACTGAAAACGGATGACGTCATAGTGGCTTATCTCCCCCTTTATGTTAACTCATTGAATTAAATAATTCGATTATTACAGTGGATTATCTCCCTTAGTACTTCCACTTTAATATTCTTGTGAGCAAATGACAAAAACTATGTTCAAAGACTAAAATAGCCACAAGTATAAAACAGCTGCACGATTATGAAGTCGTTGCTTTTTCAAATGGGTTTGCAAGAGTAAAACATTCGATGCTAAGTAAAAATTCATGAGAAAATACTGTAATTTCAAGATATTGTCTGTAATTTCGAGAAGAATTGTTGACATTCAATGAGTTTTTTGGACAATCAAACCCATTCTTGTTGTTTTCATTGTTCACACAATGTTTCGGCCGGTCCATTCTACGACCTTCCTCATTGTATAAGTAAGACCATTGTGGAATTAAACTTGATTTGGCTTTTGCTGATTAACAGGGATGTCTTGGCCTAACAAAGAAATTAGTCAAAAACATCTGCAACCTACATTACAAGTGTCGCTGTTTAGAAAAAAAAGAGAAAAATAATTCTGTTCGCTACGAATACTTGACACTACCGTAAAAAAGAGTGCCCTGAGGAAGGCCAGAGAATGGATCGGACAAAACATTGTATGAACAACAAGAATAATGAGCTCAATTATCCAAAAACTCTTTGAACTGTGAAGTCAACTCTGATACTGAAGTATTTGAGTGTTAAAGAGATGGTCATTGATTGTAGTATAAACTTGACATCAATGCTATATTATCAGGTTTACATAGTGAAAAGAAAGTGAAGTACAACAAAAACATTACAAAAACAAGTGTAGAAGAGAGAGAGAAAGAAGTAAAAATGCGTTGTTACCGACCGTTTGTGCAGACTGGTGGTAAGGTCTAACAGCTTTGGGCAGAGGAGCATAACCAGATCTAAATTCCATAATTCTCTGGAAACAAAGAAATAATGGCCGTTAATTTCCAAGAGTCAGAATTAATATCTTAATGACATTTTTATGTAGAAATAGGGAGGTTTGTGTCAAATGGATATTGAAACCCAAATGGCCTCATTCCCCGAATCTGTAGAAACGTACTCACTTTTT
Organism: Architeuthis dux; assembly: GCA_006491835.1. Classification (NCBI taxonomy): domain Eukaryota; kingdom Metazoa; phylum Mollusca; class Cephalopoda; order Oegopsida; family Architeuthidae; genus Architeuthis; species Architeuthis dux. The sequence continues at coordinate 470,251 of VCCN01000640.1, forward strand.
CACATTCAGAATACTCAGCATATCTACCACAAGAGAAGGGTCGCCCAAGTCAACAGAAAATTTAACAGCCGACTGAAATTTTAACAAAACAAAAATTAATCAATAATGATTTTTTTTTAAAACTTTACCAACAGCTAATATTTCACCCGTTCACTGTCAAGTATAATTTTAATTTAACTCCCGAGCTGGGTTTTGCTTGGAAAAAATTGATGAAAATAGAAAGTCTTAATTGCATGTTTAAAACAGTTTTATTTTCATACAAATCAACTAATATGTACAACAGAATATCTAACAAATGTATAGAAGAAAATCACAAACAACAAAACAAATAACACACTATCGTAAGATGAGTTAAGTCCATGGCAGTGAACAGGTGATATATGCTAAAAATGTACAGTTCTAAAAATCTGACTTTTTCAAGAGATTTTTAATTATCCTATCTTTATTTTCATGCAGCATTTTAAATAATTTGAGTGATCAACTTGACAATTATTAATAGTCAAACAATTGGTCATTTTATACCTGCTTGGTTGTAAATTCTATTAAGATAGTTATAAACAGAAAAATAAAATGTTAAATAAAAATTGGTATTGAAACAGAAAGCTAGTACTGGCTTAAATTAATTATATTGTTACTAATAGAGTACCCATCAAAAATAACCGGATTATTTAAATTATGTCTGGATAAATTCGGGACTAATGCTACACACTCTTCTGTCCCCGCATTTAGCGTTGTGCAGTACTCTTTTATACTTAAAATTAAAACAACTGTGTCACACAATCAAAATTAAAAAGAGAATAATACAGAATGAAAGTAATTCTCATTATTTCTTATCGCCAGGAATCAGAGTTTCTACTTACTCGGACGTTATCGTATTTCCATTTGTCTTCAACTTTTGTTAAATTTTCCTTCCGATGTACCAACTCATCAATAACTGCTGTATGGCCCTTTTCTATTTGGTTGAAGATTTCAATTTCTAATTCCTAAAAAGAAGAAGTGAATACGAATTTGCAACAAGTCAAAAACATCTTCAAATCTCGTTTTTAATTTACACAATGCAGAATAACGGACATAAAAAGAAAAGTTCTGGTCTCCAAACTTCTGGCTGTGAAAATGAAAAAGAAAATAGCAAAAGTTTGGGATTTTTTCAGGAAATCAATCAGATAAGCACTATACAAACAAGACAAATGGAATAAATTAAACAGAATAAAAACAGTCAAAATAAGAAAATTCCCCAGATGCGGAATCAGATTTTTCAGGAATATCTGACATTTAAATTACTTTGTTGTGGTGAAACTAAGAGAAACAATTTGCAAAGGAAACACAGTCACCTACTAGGAATTTAATGTCATTTCCCTTCAATTACCATTAATTCTTTATTTACCCAATCAAATTCATGAAACCCAAGTCATCAATCCAGCCATTGGAATCTTAGTAAGGAATTCAGAGCCGACCTGAGGCATAAGCGAACCTAAGTGGCTTCTTAGGGTCCAATGGCCATGAGAGGGTCCCTAAAAGGCAGCAAGAGCCCACCAAATCAAGTAATGCTTAGGGCCCCATAAAGGGTTGGATTGGTCCTGAAGGAATTCATAAACCTTGAAGCAAATTGTGTGTGTGTGTGTGTAATAAGTGTTTTTTCTTAATGCTAGAGACACCAACAGGTTGTTTTGGTTTTTTAAAAATTTAAATGAGAGAGATTCTGCTGAAAGTGGTTTTTATGTTAGAAATGTTTTTTCTTCACCATTAGTTACCTAGATTTTATACTTCTGTTAACATGAGAAGTCCATAAGTTTTAAAAGTCCTGTTGTACTTACATCATTTAACAATTTTTGTGTTTTCACTCCTGGTACCAACTTGGGATGAGAAGAAGGACTGCCCTGAGGTCTTAAAGGTTCTCGGTTATTGGGAGAAACTGAAACAGGTTGAAAGAAAACATTAAGACATTTCACATTTAATATCAAAAGGAATTATTTATTTAAATCATAAAAAAATAAGTTCTACCTGGCAAAAAATAGAACTTTAAAAAAAGAGCCCATTATACAACATCCTATTTATTTTCTTTATTATACAGTAAACTCTTGTAACGGCATTCATTCTAATGGCACTATTTAATGACACGTTCTAACGACACGTTTGTTTTTATTTTCTCACAAGACTATTGTCCGGGATTATACCTTTTCCGGAGTAAATTAAAAAGTAAATAATTTGTATGTCATATTTTTAATTCAACTGTTATAACAGCAAATATGTTATACTCGCACTCCCCGAGAGAGTCTACTGTATAAAGAATAGATAATGCTGTTTTTAAAAGAACTCTTTTTTTTATACCATTAGAATTAAAGTTTCAATATAATACTTTGATTAGTTTTCATTTTTATCTGATTTAGCTGATCCATTCTTCAGCCACTGAATTAAATGATAGGAATTTAGAATATTTCTTTAGTTCTAATTCCTGCAGTTGAATTTAGCAGCTGAAAAAGGGGTTGACTAAAAACATGGTGAAAAAAAACACTAGTAAAAACTAACAATAAATCTAAAAAAATGTGTAATAATAAAAAGAATCCATCTCAATCTTCAAAAAAGGGCCAAATTAATTTTTGATATAAAAAATGCGAAGAAACTTGTGAGAAGTTTGCTCTACATACATCTAAAAAAAATTAAACATTGCTAGAATTGAAGACATTGTTATTATACACTGATTTACTCAGACTAGTGTCTTCATCTTGGTTGTTAGAGTCACAATGTTTCGGCCGTTGTACCCTCCGACTTTCTTCAGATGTCTTTTGTAGTTGTTGTAATTTCAAACTGAACCCATTATTCAATCCACATTTCCACCACCGAATGTGTCCAATGGCCTAGTGAATAAAAGGTGTTGGTTAGGCGTATCTAGTAACCTGCCAGGAGATCGTGAATTCAATCTCTGGGTTGGGTAGTGTAAAAAAGGCACATACTCTGGTTCAGTGGAAGCGGCAGACAAGCAATATCATAAGGACAAATTAACTAGGAAGAATTGATAGGAGATACCCTCTGGCATGGACAGCAGAATGAGAACAATCTATCCCTGTGGATTGAATAAAGGGTTTGGCTCAAAATTCCCAGGTTACAAAGAAAGTTGGAGGGTACAACGGGTTAATTGTTGTGACTATAACAACCAAAATGAGGAAACTAGCCCAAGTAAATCAGTGAATAATAATTCCTCATTCAGACAAAAATTGAAGACATTGTATTTAAATGTTTATTATTTCAGTAAAATCTTTGTTATTTTCTATAGTTTTGAGATGGGTTATTAATATTCAAATGGTTCTTTGGACGATTGAACTCCTTCAACACAAACAACAAGAAGGAGTTCAATCCTCCGAAGAACCATTTGAAAAGCTAAGTTATAATATTTTTGGTAGATTCCCAGTTTCCATATGTAAAATGGAGATAACCCCTGTTAGCCTTAAAATGAACTAAGGATTATCTCTCCCTTGAAAGTGAAACGTTAACGGTTTGTATGGAAATAAAGTTATTTTATTTATTTTATTTGTGCACCATTTTTAACATTGAGTGCGTGAGTGTAAAACGTTAAAGATTTTTATGGAAACTTTTGTTCTTTTTCTGCTGTTGAAAAAAGGGAGATAATCCTTAGTTCAATTTATGGTTAACCAGAATTATCTCCATTTTACACATGGAAACTAGGAATCTACCAAATTTTTAATTCAGTTCTAATTCATTCTAATAGAATCAGATAATTCCAAATCGAAAATAAAAGATAAACTCTTATACATCATCAACCAATACAGACCCAAGAGTCCAGACACTCAGTTACAAGTCAATGGACAGAAAAGAATTCATTATTCAAATATTGAGTAAAATAAAAAAAATCTTTTTAAATTATGTACCCTATTTGCCGGCATATAAGATGCATATTTATTTTAAATATCTAAAAAACCCCAAAAAGCCACAAACTAATCCATGTACTACACTGCATCCAGTGCGCTGTAATTACGACTAGGGAACTGTCTACTGAAGCTGAAAATGGAAAGCTATGGGGATTGGATTAGTTTCAGTGAGCAGTAGTCACCCAAATAAGCTTGTAAATCATGCGTCTTGTAGTCCGGCAAATACAGGAATTTTGCATATTTGTTCTAATGGAATCTAGAAATTAAATTTTTAAAAAAGAGAAACAGTACAGGTGTCCACAGGTAATGTCCAACTCGTTTAACGACCAACCACATTTCTAACAGCGACTGATCGTACTGGAAATACAAATCTTTTCCTAAAGAGGAAACGCTAAGAAGAGGGTAAGAGGTTTAAAAAATTAGACCTTTGCCCTAAAGATCTGCCATGATCTGAAACAAATTGAATTGAAAAAGATTAAGAAAAACAAGGGTGAAAGTTGAATTTTTAAGCCCTAAAACAAGGCTTTCGTTTAGCGACCTGGTCATTCGAACGGAACCTGGTCATTAACCGGGGGAACACCTTTACCGCTCACTAAAAGAGAATTGAGAGGTCAGCAGGACAAGCATGGAGGAGGAGGAGGAGAAGCAGTCGGTGCGAAAAGTGGACGAGGCAGACAAGAGGAATGGCAAAGGTCCTGACTCACTGTTGTTGTGTTTAGATAAATCATCACTATGATCATTTTGACTGTCTAACTTTTTGTGGTTTTCTGTTCTACGATCGTGCTCAACAGGTTTTGACATAACGTGATGGGGTGTGGGGTCAGAGTCTTTTGAAGGTGCTTCTATGGGTTCAGGATCCATAGTGGGAGGGACAGGAGGAAGTATGGAAGCACCTGGTCTTTTATGTTCCCGGTACGGAGAACTGGAAAAGAAAGAAAAAGGAAAAAATCCCAATTAGAAAACTGTATCACAAGCAAAATACATGATTTAAATCTGAATACATTTTTGTATAAAATGAAAGGAAATATACTTTAGTAAGTATAACAAAAGATACAACCAATTCTTGGGTGGAATTCACATAGTAGGCAGCAGATATCTACTCTATAAAGATACTTACCGGGCATAGGATTCATTCTGTGGCCTCAAAAAAGTAATGTATGCCCAGTCTCAGGGGATCAGTTGCCCTGGAGCAGCACTCCTCCATTGCACGGACACCTTTGTGACAATGTTCGCAGGATTTGGCAATTTTTTTGATGTCGGCCCAGGCAGCGCAAGGGAGTAAATACTTCGAGTTACCTCCCTTGCCACAACCCATAAGACGAAAGTGAGTTCCCGGTCATGCACTGGGCAAACCGGGGTAAAATAAAGACAATCACACGAAGTGAAGAGACGATCAGTCTCCTCTCCGACGGTGATCAATTAACATCACATTTGTCTTAGTCCTTGTTCCTTTTGTTTCATCTTCCTTTTCAGTGAGATTCCCACGAGCTGGGAGACACTACACCCATATGTATGCATGTGGGCCCCTCACGCTAAACGCGACCTTGTGTCACATTCTGCCCACGTCGGGAGGTGGACAAATACCTACTCTATGAAGGTTTGTTTAAAAGTCCAGAAGCAAATATTAAAAGAAAAAAAAAAAGAAAGAAAAAAAAGTATGTGTGGACATGGTGAATCATCAGAAAATTATTCTGTTAATAGATAAATATTTTTGGAATTACAATTGTTGAGTTGTATTCTTCATTACCCTATCAACATTAGATCAGTAGTTAATATCCACTTTACCAAGACTACTAATATTGTAGCCAGATGTATTGAATTAAGGTACACCCTAAAATGCGTTAACTTAAATACAAAAAAATATCTGGGTTATCTGCAACTTAATAATAGTGTGGGATCAGCATTCACGCTCAGTCCTATCTATATTATGACAGATTTGACAAAGAAGATTAAATTAAATGCTTATTGGGTAGTCTCCCTTATTTATCTATTTGAAAATGTGTAAAAAGACTAGGTTCATCCTGGTCACATCAGATTGCACTAATTTTCTCTTAGAACGGATCACAGGGTTGTCTAATTCTTATACATAGCTCCGATGCAGGGGGAGGTAACAGTAAGTTTTAATTTTCCATATTTCAGTCTATTGTCTTTATATAGGAAAAAATATCTCTCAAACGAAAACAAATTCCTAGATCCAACCCCAAATTTAATCAATTCTTCTTTAGCCCATGGCCCACTCTTCCACAAAATTTCATTGAAAACTTCTGGAGATATTGTGTGGACAGACAGACCAATATAAGTGAATACATATATCTCTTCCAACTTCATTGGCAGAGGAAACAAAAAGTTGTAAGTTGGTGAAGAGTCAGTTATCTGAAATAATCCATTTCAAGATAAAAGCTCTGACTCACAGATAGAACCGAGTTGCCATCAATCACAACAAAACAGAAATCTTATTGGGTTAGCCATAGAACTGCAATGATGGAAATTTCCTTGAATTGAGCAATAGTTATCCATTGCAAGATAAAAGCCCTGGTCCATTGCAAGATAAAAGCTGTGTCTCTCAGATTGAACCGAGTTGCCATCAATCATAATAAAACAGAAATTGTATTGAGTTAGCCATAGAACTGCAATGACCGAAATTTCCGTCATTTGCAGTTAATGGGTTAATGTGACAGACTGAAAACTCACCTGATTTGTCGGGTTGATTTTGTCTGGGGACGTTCGAAGAAATGATCTGTTGTTAATCTGTTAAGAGAAAGAGGGAAAATTGCTTCAGTATTGAAAAGATGAGTGGGGCTTCAGAGTCTATCTATTCCTGGTTATACAATACTATCCATTCCTAGTTATACAATACTATCCATTCCTAGTTATACAATACTATCCATTCCTAGTTATACAATACTATTAATTCCTAATTACACTATAGATTCCATTGTAACTAATACTTATCTATATGATATATAATTCACTTTTTCTTTTATTTATATTAAGAGGGACATCAAATTTGTTGAGCTGTCCATGTGGGGCATGAGGCAAAAAATGATAAAAGGTCCATTGGGTTAGGGGGAATAAAAGGAGTGAAAGACTTGTTTAACAGTTTTTCAATCCTCCTATGAATCGCAAGTGTAGGAGTATTCTAAAGATGAAATTCACTCACCTTGTATTATTGTTCCTTTGTTCTCGGTGCTTCACCTCTTTAATAGGTTTGACTCTCTAGAAAAATAAATAAAATAATGATAATACGTAATTACAGAAGATAAACAGCTATTCACAAACATTATGAGAGTTGCATATATTGAAGCCAGTTTACAACTCAGATTATAAACTCAGCCATTCAAAGAGAAACTGGAAATTTGTTTAGCTCCCATTTTATCCCCAGTAACACTCAGACTCCGAGTGTCAAGTTGAGAAATGTTTGCCTCTTTTCTTGAAAGATACAACGGACAAGGGCTGAAGAATGGATTGGCCTGAAACATTGTGTCGGCAACATCAAGGATGAAAAGAAGAGAGTTGATTGTTCGAACAAAAGTTGGAATATCAATGACTCTTAAAGTTACAGATAAGCCACTGACAATGTTTGCAAAACAAGACCACCTTTGCATGATTACTCTAGAGAGCAGGGGGTCGGCAAATATTTTGGGAGGCGTACCAGATTGCAAATCGATTTATGTCTTGGCATCCAAGGTGAATAAAAAATGAAAACAAGGATCATACAATGCTTTGGAAACTGGCTTTTTATTACTTTAATGTTTTTCATTATAGGAGTATAATCCTACATAAACTTCCATGTACTATCAATCAATGGGAACTATGAAATTCTCTTATGGGGACAAAATATTGTCAAATTGTGGTTCAAATTCTGTGTATATTAATAGAACAGCAGGAATGTATGGTATTAAAACATCTTTATCTACAAAACATCGATTCGTTTGAGGCCACTGCAAAAATGAGACTTTTGCTTGATTTTTCGATACTGAATTTTATTGTTTGCTAACCAAAGATAGACAAGGAAAACAAGGAATTTCTGTATACAACAGGAGACTGAAGTTAGAGGGCCAGATGAAATGAGGCCACTTTCTTGTCTGACCCATTTCATTAGACAAGGCAAAGCTAATAGACTTGTACATCAGGAATGCTCATCTAAAAGTACAATGTGATTTTTATCAGCAAAAGTTCACAGTCACTAAGTTTCCTTTACTGCCTGAAGGTCTTTTGCATTTCTGTGCATATTGAGTGTGTGTGTGTGTGTGTGTGTGTGTGTTACGTTATGGGGTTTGATGATCTACCATATACGCAAATGACTTGTGTGTTGTACTGGTGTGTGAAGTTGATTTCTCCGGAACTGTGTTGTGTCTCTGTAACTGGTAAATGTTTGATGGGATTTGATGCAAAGCTGATTCATTGGGTGTCGTAACTTCACAGGTTTGTCACTACAGTGTAAAACTGAATTGTGTATCTGCTCTGTTGGGTTTTGTTGATGATGCAAGGAACTTGGTGGTCAATACACTTTTTCACTCACAAATAAAAACACAGAGTTCAAAATTATCCATACGTATGTTTATTTAAGCTGGCACACAATAGTGTTAGCTGGGTTAACCGTTCTTCTCAAGGCTTGTAAGAAAAAATCATAACATTTGTAACTATGGATAACGGCTTAATTTCTTAAAGGCTGGACAGCAATGTTTACTAAAGACGTCAATCAAACTCTTAAACTCTTACTACTCACTACTACTGTTCTTCAGATTGTTCCCAATTGAGGGAGTCGCGGCTCACATCCGAGATGTGGCGGACAGCATTTCAAGTGAGTCTTGTCCCCTCCTCCCGCAACCCTGGCGGTGGGCGGGCGGAGTTGTACCGATACATACCTATAAAAGGCCCGGTGAGAGAACTGCTCCCTGAGTTTATTTGTCTCCTATATTTATACCTGAAAGTATTTAACTAACACGTATATTTTTCAATTACAAACACATGACATAATCGTATTATGTGGCAGCATGTTACGTGACCACTGTCATTGTTTACCAATTGTGAATTCCTATTTAACTTGTTAACATTCCAATAGCCATTATTTTAAAATTCCAAATGTTGACCTGTCAATCATACAGCGATGGCGTGATAAGGCAGAATTCTTATTTCTATGCACTTAAATGACATATTGGTACATGTGTGTGTGCCAGCTATGTCCCTTCAGGATGTGGGTGATCATGGCCCTCCACAGATTTCTTTCAAATGTTGTTTTCATTGAAGTGTCACCTGTGGCACTTGATGGTCTTTACTGGTTGAGGAATCAGTTCTGAAGGATTTGACCCCCTTCATGCCGTTGTCTAATATCTGTAAACCATGCATTGCCAGGATTGTTCTTGAGAGGAGATAGTTTTCTGACCATTGACTCTTGGAGTTCCTTCTGCCCCTTTGATAGGTCTTAATTCCTCCTCCTCCACACCAAAGTGGGGTGGGGCAGCTGGTTTAGTCAACGACCATACAACCTGTAGTACTGGTTTACATGGTACTAGTAGCAGGCAAACCCTGACCCGACTACAATATTGAGAGGACTTTCAAATAAAGATGTTGTCATTAAATGAATAAACAACTTATATGATGGGGTTGGAGTAACGCTTGAGTGTGTGTGTGGGGGGGAGTACCTTTACATATGGCAATGAAAGGAATAGTCAAGATACAAACAAAAATCATAAGGTTAGTGCCTCAAGAAAAAATTAAGGAAATTTCCCTTTTCCCAAATTTGTAAATACTAGCTGAAAACCTGCCCTACGTGCTGGATTTATGCCTAGTTCCCACGGAAAGCCTAAATGGGGCCTTTGGTCCCAACAAGAGATCATAACAGTTTTTTTTAGGGGTACCTCAATTCAATGGTTTGGCTACTTATAGGTCACAGAGATAAACGGAATCAGACTTTTAGTGATAGATAGATAGATAGATAGATAGATAGATGGATGGATGGATGAAATCAAATCATTATTATTGGGGTGAGCACGAATGCAGACCCACACTATTTTTTTGAGGGGGATGAGGGATTTCAAAATATAAATTATGCATGGGGTCCAATTAGTACACACAGAAAAATTTAATGGGGATATGTTGTGTGGTTCCTGAGTTATGCTGTCACATACTGATGGACATTTGATGAATAAAATTGTTAATCAAATTAATTGAATACAGAAATAAACAGAAGATGAGCTTACCTGGAGGACAATAAGATATGGGAAAACAAAAGTTTCCATGTGTGACGCTGCAAGCTGAAAATTACAAAGAAAAAAAGATTTTTTTATATGGAAAGAAATTTTCTTCAAAAGATAAAGAGGGTAAATAAGAGTGACAGATTCACAATACATCGACTGTGTTTGATAAGATTTATTTCAGCTAGAAGTACATCTAAGAGAATGCCAAATACTAAAAAGTAGATATTTTGCTATGGAATGTCATTAAAAAATTGATTGGGATTTTACAAGCTTCTCCAAAGTATTCCTCTTCTTATGTTTTGCATGTCACAAAATCTATATTAAACTAGAAAGCACTCGGAGAGCGCATACCTCTGCCAACGCCAGTCACTAAAATCTGAAAATCAGTTCAAAAATAGTTACGATGAAGGGGAGCTAACTATAAAAGATTCCTTGATCTGCCCCCATATTAATCAATTGTATATTAGCCTGTAGCCCACCCTCGATAAAATGTCATTGGAATTCATTGAGAACTTTTGGAGATAATGTGTGGACAGACATTGGGATACAAAAATGTATGGGTAAAAAAGAAAAAATATCTCTCAATCGAAAAAGAATTCCTGATATTGAGATATTGTGTGGACATATAGCTACAATGCAGGGGAGGTAACAGTAAAAGAAATTCCTGGATCCGCCCCAAAATGTAATCACTTCTTCCACAGCCCACGCTTCCACAAAATATCAATGGAATTAATTGAGAACTTTTGGATGTATTGTGGGTTGTGGACATCTAGCTACGATGCAGGGGAGGAAAAATTCCCCATTGCCCAACCATTGACAGAGGTAAATAATTGCACAAGTAACATTTAATGCAAATTCTAAACCTATCAGATCGGGGAGATTCTACACAGTCATATGGAGATGGATTATAATTGCTTTTTTAATATGATGCAAATCTTTTGGATTGAATTGAGAAATTTCATCTGATGTTATATCTAAAAATCAACAGAGGAAATTCTATCATTTGTCTGTCTCTTCCATCTGTTAATAGTTGTTGGAAGAATTTCTCTTCATGAAAACAAGGTGAAATAATGGTTAAGATTAACAGGTGAAGCTCCTACTTCCAAAGTAGGAATGGACGAAGTAGGAGTTTGGGAATTTAAAGAAACTAATACGCTAAAAAACACAGGATCCCATTAATAACCACAGAAGATTTGGTGGCCATAGCTCTAGCCATTCTTGAGTTATGCGATGACTGACAGACATTTGGTGAATTCCAAGATTTTATTCTTCTCTAATTTCTCACGGAAGATTTTAAAAGAAAAGCATTTGACGGACTTACAAGCTGCGTATTTGTGAAACACATGGAAGCAATGTTTCCCCAATTTGTTCTGATTTCGTCGTAACAATGAGTCGGTTCCCAGCCGTAGACACGGAGCATGTTGGCACTGGCTGCAAACAGACACGAGCCAGACGGATGGAATAAAATATTGCTGGAAATAAATAAAGGGACAAAGAATAAGGGACAAAGAATAAGATACAACAAGAAAAACAGATCAAACTGTTTAAAAAGGTTTAAATTTCGTGAAATATGTGTAAATGAGAAGGAAAAAAAAAAAGGCCAAAATTGGACTTGAATGTCAAAAATGGATCACATAGGGACTGATTTCACTTCTTTTTCTTCTTCTTCTTTTGTACTACACTAACACAGCAATGGCTGCTTGAGTTTTAGTAAAAAAAAAATTATTTTTTATTAAATCAAGTATTATAAACCATTTTTATTAATTTTTGACAGCTATTTAACCTCATCTTAATTTTTAGTAGCGTTTTTAAAAATCACAATGTGTAAAATGGTTTAACAAATAACTTTTTTACTAAAACTAAGTTGAATTGTAATTAAAAAAAAACAACTAAAAGTTAAATAGTAGTTAAACATTAATAAAAATGGTTTACGATACTTTGTCTAAATAAAAATTAAATTAAAAAAATAATTGAATCCTTTTTTTTTTACTAAAATCAAAACAATAACACTGCTGTGTTCAGCCTTACTGAAATTGTGATTAAACAAACTAAAAATTAGGATGAATGCAAATAGTAGTCAAAAATTAATAAAAATGGTTTACAATGCTTCATTTAATAAAAGAAAAGAAAATAATCGTTTTGTTTACTAAAACACAAACAACCATGTAAGCTTAGTAAGTAAATAGAAATACTGTTTAAGTACAAAAGTAAAAAATGTTAGCTTTAGCAGTGTTCGGTTAAATCAAGTCCTTATGATACAATCCATTTTTAACGGTTATGGGAGGAGGGAAAGACAAGGGTATGTGTGTGTGTGTGGGGGGGGTGGTATTGTCAAAAACTGGCCCAGAAAACTCAAAAGCAACTTTTATATAAGTTACTAGTTAATCCCCATGAAAAAATTCATGGATACATTTGAATTTCTAGGAGACAATTTTTTTAGAAAAAAACCCCCAAAAAACTACTTAATTTGTTTCAGTGGAAGAGTCCATTGTTTCAAATGATGGGTAGGAGATATTTTTATCAGCAATCTAGTTAGAGTTAAGTGGAAGAGTATTGTTATGGACAAGGAAAATCATGCTGCTAATTATGTAAGTAGATTAGTGACATATCACACATTTACTACTATTATGTATGAATTATATCTTAAAATTATAGAGCAATGTTGATCTGAATTATAAAATGGATTTGGGATTTGAGCCAGCTGATAAGGCAAAGCCAAGTTTTTTTTTGTTTTTTAAAACTTTTACACACGAAGACAAGATGTGACACAAGGTCAGTTTAATGAGGGGTTCCACAGGCAGTTTTGAAAAATATATTTTTTAAATCAACTAGTGTTGCAATGGTGGTCAGGGTAAGCCCGACCCTCCCATTTTAGTGCAATGGAGAGGTGCTGCCCAGGGCTTACTGATCCCCCGGGACTGAGCAAAGTAAATTTTTTTGTAGCCACGGAATGAATCCTGGGTCCCTGCACGTAGCAACACCAACCCTCAGTAGATCCTCATTGGCTTCAGTAAAGCACTCGCAGAAAGATACTGCCGAGGCAAGTAGATGCATGATGTGGACTACTTTTACCCATGGCCATACATGGAATATTTAAAATACAAACAGAAAGTCATAAGGTTTACTGAACAGCAGTGGATGTAGAAATAATTAGGAAGGATGAAAAAGGAAGGATGAAAAAGAAAATATTGCATGAAGACTTACTCAATTTCATGAGTGATTTCTGGTGTTGAGCTAACCAACTGGAATGTTTCTAAGTCCCAAAACTTGACGGTCCTGAAATAAAAAGAATTTTATTTTTGAATCCAAATAAGAAACACTTACTGATACACTTTAGGTGTTGGGAATCAAGAGATTCTCAGTAACATCTACCTCTCACTGGTATGAAGGAGATGTAATTCTAACTAGAAAGCCAACGCCATACACTAACTAAAAGCTGAATAAAAATCAGTTCATATATACCTACGATAAAGGGAAGATAACTGTATTTTGATTTTCTATATTCTGGAATATTGTTCACCTTTTAATATATGAAAAGCTATTTCTCAATTGAAGACAAATTTCTGGGGCCGCTCCCAAATTTTAATCAATTCTTTCTTAGCCTATCTTTCTACAAAATGTCATTGAAAACCTTTGGAGCTATTGTGTGTACAAACAGACATGAGTGAATACATGTACCTTTGTTGGCAGAGGTAAACAAGTTTTATGTCAAACTTTCTCAGTTTTGTTAGAGAAATAAAAACGCAACTAAAGTTCTATAAAATCAATTCTTACTCGATTTAGAACAGTGCTTAGTACTTAGAAACATTAGAAGTTTGGAAAAATAAATTAAGAAAAAAAAAAGTATGCAGTATTTTGAATACTTCATTATGTTCAGTTGATTAAATTACTGGTGCCAGTGGTTAGTGCTTGAACTAAAAACACTTTTTAAAAAAGAGGGTAAAATATTAGGATTATAAATGCTGATCTTCCAGGAAGGCTGTTCCCACTTGAAAGATTGGCACAACACAATGGGCTAGAATATGATAAGCTTAGTAAATATCAACAAACAGCTTGACTTTATTCTTAAACAGTTTATTGAACCTTATTTTCGTACATTTAATCTGCCACAGTGAAAACCTAATTTTTTCTCCCCTTTTCTTTTTTTCAAGCTTTAAACTCTCTGGTTATGGCTCGGTGCCAATCATAATTCTGAAATCCCAAATGTTGAAATCCAAAAAGATCAGAATCCCTAAAGACTAAAATAAAAAATCCTGCAAGGCTGAAATCCCCAAAACTTCAATTTCCATTGAAGAAAAAACTAAATTATTATTATTATTATTTTTGTTAGGGTTAGGGTTTAGGGTTAAGTGCAATTGCCCATAATCTATCCCTGTAATATACTTTTTCATGAGGTGGATTTTCTTTTAAGTTTTAAAATAAAAATTATTCAAGTAAAAGGGTTTTTATATGTTTCAAATAAAAACCTTTTTAAAACTAAAAGAATTGTCTCAAGAACATTTTTCTATTACTTTTTCCTGAATTATATTTTCAGGATTTTGACCTTTTGGTTTTCGGGATCTCAATCTTTAGGGATTCTAATCTTTCAGGATTTCAACAATTGGGATTATGGCATCCAAACCTGTTATGGCTCCATTGCAGTGAGTGATTACTGTTTAATTGGTATAGCTTCATACAAAGACAACACACACACACAAAAACCTTAGATACTTTTATAAAGCCCAGCTAGGAGAATGAGTTATCAAGACAATTATACATTTACACTGGAACAAAATTCAAACAATGTTTTTTTGCTTAACACTTAGTTCACAATAGGCTTAGAATCTAAAAATGGATAATGACGCAAAACAGAGGGTTGAAAGAAAATTAGACATAGAAAAATATGAAAACCTCTAGAAATGATCATCTACAGAAACAGCAACAAGGTCAGTTTATGGTCTGGATTTATTCTTGTCATGACATGTTGTACAGCAATGAACAAGTCCAGCAAATGTCAAGAAATATCTTATTAGTCAGCATTGTGTTTTTATTACAGTTAATATTAAAGTGAACTTTGATCTCAGCCCCCCCC
>VCCN01000640.1:499043-520567 GCA_006491835.1 Architeuthis dux
AAACTGTATCACTACCCGAGGCCCTCCAATGGTGGTATGAAAAAAAAAAGGTTGACAAAAGCCAGTGCCAAATAGTGCCTCGCCTTGGCACAACCTAAAAACGCCAATTAAATTGTACTGGTATTCATACCACTATATATAAATAACAAGCTGTAACAAGTTGAATTGATATGAAGTTTAGACAAGACCTTCGGGTGAACTATCCTCATCTTCCTCCTGCTATTACTATTACGGATGGTGGACGCATTGTTGAACTTATGGTTCTTGTTTATTAATAGTGCATTTTCTTGGAATGTCGAACCA
Organism: Architeuthis dux; assembly: GCA_006491835.1. Classification (NCBI taxonomy): domain Eukaryota; kingdom Metazoa; phylum Mollusca; class Cephalopoda; order Oegopsida; family Architeuthidae; genus Architeuthis; species Architeuthis dux. The sequence goes on from VCCN01000640.1 coordinate 499,347, forward strand.
TGAGTGTTCATGATTCTAAACTTTAGTATTTATGTACTAAGTATTTAGACTGTTGAAGTTTAGTAATCTGAAATAAAACACCAAAAAATGAAATAGAAACAGTGTAGTAGCAAATTATTAGAATAACCAAAATGTGTCAAATAGCCCCGCCTAACAACAATATTAATAATAAAAACTAGCGAACATAAAATTACTAAATTAACACCAAATACTCCTAAGAGGTATGGTTACAATGTATCAAAATTATAAAGGTTTAGAGCCAGTAAATATTTCTCTACACACCTTAGCCGGGGTAAAAATAACGTTTTGGGAAAGAAATTTTCTTTTGTTTTTTTCTCATATAGTAAGTAAATGCAATAACTAGCACTCAAAATATAACCAAGGCAGTTGTGAAGGGTAATATTTTGTTTTTGATTTCCTTAAAGTTTTAATTAATAAAAAACAGTGCCAAATAGCCTCACAAAAGGATAAAAAAAAATAAGAATATCAAAATATGGATGTGCCTCAAAAATTAATTAAAACGACTGTAACGAAGAAAATAATTCTATTTTAAGTCAAAGAAGAAACAATGTCAAGTTAAGCAGAAGTAGCCTTTTTATAGGTAACCGTTTTTAAAAAGTAAACAAAAAAAGCCCCTGTCCACTGTTAGCGAGATCTCTCTCTTACTCTCAATCCCTCTCTAATAATGATTCATCTCCGCAGGTACGCAGCAGGCAGGCATATTTTGCTAAAAAGTGAGTACCAAACAAAACATGAATTTTCATTGAAATTTGAGCTCCCTCCAAAAAAACATATTTCATGAAGTTATGTCGAGTAGTTTTCACGCTAGGCTGTCACAGATGGACGGACATTTGGTGAATTACAATAAGATATGCACTGAATATGTTAATTTCAAAGATTAGATCTTCTATTGAAGTAATTCAAATAGATTCGCAACATTTAAAAGATGAGGCATGTCCAAGGCACTTCATAATCTGAAGTCTTCTACACTCTTTGATTATACAGGATCTTTGTCTTTTAGAATTAAGTCAGTCGTCTATCATGAAATCATCTTTTTTCTTTCTAAGTTTGTACTTCAAAATTTGCCCCATTGACTCAGCCCTGAAAATTGCAACAGACTTCATATTTAATGCTAGACCAGAGCTACTCAAAGTGCGGTATGCGTACTGGCGCCGGCTTGCAGATTGTTTTCACATCTTTAATGATGTTTAAAGTATATATTACAAGATGGCGTTCTTGGTCATGCATGAGCATTATTTTACAATAGAGAAACTACATGAATCATTTTAATCTACTTTACTCATTATAAAGTCATTTTATTACTTATTAATAACATATGTTTTTAATCTTAGCTAAAAGGTATGCTTATTTTTTTTAAATTATTTTTTTATTCATTTTACAATGTAGTATTACAAAATAAATATAAATTTTTAGAAAATTGTTAACTTTTATTTTATTCATTATATTTTTCCAATAAAGATTAACATTTCTACGAATGTTCAACTAATATTCTCCTGATCATGTAGGAATAATATTCTGACACAGAAATGCAACCGGTCCCTGACACATTGGAAAAAAAGACCTTGCCGGTCCAGGAGATCAGATAGTTTGAGTACCGCTGTGCTAGACCACGGAGCCATGACCCCAAATGTACTGAATATGTAAACAACAATAATTACTTATTAATAAAGATCCCAAATTAAAGCCCCATCAAGTCTGGATTCATTTTACAACATCTTAGACCACTCATAGATTAAATAAATGTTAGCCATGTGGATTAGGGATTTGGTTGAGGCCAAATCTCAGCATTTACTCTTTGGAGATTTGGGAAGCCACAGTCAATTCTTTTTCCAGCCACCAGGGCTTATGAGAGGTGGGGGTGGGGGGGTGGATGGCCAAGGGGATCCCGAGAGTTTCTTAACTTCTAAGTCGATAATGGCTAAAGGACAAGAGTGTTTGTGCAGTGTGTGAGGGGGGTGGTGCAGTTTTTAACTTGATCATCCTAAGAAATCAGGGAAAATACAGATATACCTTGAATAGTACAGTTAATTCGTTCCCATACTGTTCAAAACCGCACCGTTTAAGGTCTTATAATAGTTTAATGTGTTTTTGGTTTCAGCTTATACTTAGTTACATTAATTTGTACAGCAATACCTCAACTGTACTACATCATGACCCACACTAATCGAAGTATTCCTGTACTAGCTAAATGGCAAAATACAAAACATTTTCACCAAGTCCAAATGGAAGGTTTATAGGCTTTTAAAGTAATATTTTCAAAATGTAAACATTTTCTTTTGTTCAAAAACTTTACATCTCACATACAGAATATAAATTGATATAACTAAATGCTCCATGGTCTAATTAGTAGCCTTAGAAAATTTGGTGGCCATAGCTCTAGCTGTCCTTGAGCCATGCAATGACAGACAAACAAAAAAGACATTTGGTGAAATAGTAAAGATTATCACAGCTTTTAAAATTGTGAGTGAACACTTATTTCAAAGCAGCAATAAAAGTATATTTGCATACTTGCAAAATATCAAATGCTGAAGTGATTACAATATCAAATGTTGAAGTAATTACAATGTAATCATGGGAAAGATTATGTAACTTTCTTTTATTTATAAACTACCTTGTCAAATATGAGTGGAAAAACATGACAATATATTTTGCTATGAAACACAAAATGGTACTTAATTTCTATTAAAAAAATAAATAAAAAACCGGTCTAGTTAGTCACACGATAGAAACCGTCACGTGTTGGCCGGTGATCATTAAAAGAAAAGAAAAAAAACAACAAAAAACAACCCTATTTTGTAGGAGTAAATGTTTAAATTTTCAGCCCTCTAGTTCCACTGGTGCAGCGTGGAATAGTATGCATTGGATATTGCACCTGTTGGGCAGTGATGTGTACATAGCACGTGTTTGCACCAGACCGGCCTGTTGGGCAGTGATTACTAAAAAGTCTGAATTTAAATAAAACAAAAAAGACTTTTTTTTTCCTAGATATAATAGGGAGTAAAATGTTAAAGTTTTCAGCCCTCTAGCTCCATTGGTGCATCCTGTACATGTGACACACACACACACAGATAGAAAGATAGATAGAGATATAGAGATAGATAGAGATATAGAGAAATAGAAATAGAAAGAAAGAAATAGAGATAGATAGAGAGGTAGCCTCTCTATCTATTTGTATCTAGAGAGGTAGATAGATAGAGGCAGGCAGAGCTACTTAAAAACTGAAGAAACCTATGTTGACTGTCAGACAGTGTTGGTTGGTAGTTTCTAATAAACTTCATGGAACCTTTCTTCATCCTTTCCACCTAATCTTCATCACCCTCCACTTATACCTGTGCTTCTTGAATTAGTTCAGTGTCATTCACTTTCAAGTCTTTAGCACTAAATTTCATTCACCCTTCACTAATCTTCCTCCTTTTTATCAGTTCTATCTCTCTCTCTCTCTCTCTCTCTCTCTCTCTCTCTCTCTCTTCCTTGTATATCATTTTATACATAATTCATTTTGTATCATGAACTCGTCTAGTCTTATTAACAATTAACAATTTTAATGGCATTGTTTTTTTTTATGTATTGAAAAAATACAAATATATTTGAGTAAATTAAGTCATTCACCCCCCCACCCCCCAATAATTTCATTCACACTTTGGGAGGGAATCATTCTCCAGTTTAAGATGCACTGACTTATACCCACTCTTCACCTCCCGTCTTCTTTGTCAGATATGAAAAAGAGGGGTTAAGGGCCCCACGCTAAATGTTTGCAAGCTATCAATTCTGATTCAGTGATTTTGCACTTGCTCTATTACTATAGTACTACACAGCCTTCAACTTTTATGAGCGGCTGGGTGTTTAAAGTTTTAGCCAAATATCACCTTTAATTGAGATGATTATTCTAACAGTAATTAATAGGAGTCTGGTATGTCATACATAAACGACACATGAATACAAAGGTATTTGAAACTGAAATCATAGCCACTGCTCTATGATTAAAGCAAAAACAAAGTAATACTATTACTGAAATGTCAGACATATTTATCGTATTATCTGGCTGCATAGATAATGAAAAGAATTACTTTGCAAGTGAAAAATGTATGTTTTAATATTTGTGTATTTTTTAAATTTGGGGCCCCCTTTGTAACATATGCTACAGGCCCCACATTATCTTAAACCAGTCCCCCAGACACACTGTGAAAAAAAGGGGCTACCACACTGAGTATCAAAAAGATGAGATAAGTTTTGCTAATTGTAGGTAAAACAACTGTTCAGTCCTTGTATCGGACTGCTTGTTACCATGGTAATTGTAAACAGAATAGAGGACAAACAGAAACGGACATTTATGACTGCAGAAGACATTAGAAAATCATTAGCTAATCTTGTGTAATATAGTTTTTATTAGCATTAGTACCTGTCAAAAATGACGGGATTATTTACGGATGGATTGGCACTTCTGCATAGGATCAGAGTAACAGTGTGTTCTGTGAAGAGTGTTACGCACAATATATAGACATATATGGTTATACATTGTGTTTAATATGAGGATATTCTTCCTTATAAAATTATAAGCTTATCTTGTGTAATCTTTGTTTTTCCTTACAAAAAAACAAAACAAAAAAAACAAAACAAAGATTCAGTAAAATTCCATACAGTTCAATCAAGGAGTCTAGGAAGAATTGTTTTTATGCACCCCCCCCCCCTCACCGTTTTGGGGGTCATGCCCTGACATGGTCTTTTTAAAAAGTTAACACCACAGTTTACAGTAAACTTCCTGCATTGAACCAGGGACATAAGAATATTTGATGCCCCAGGGAAAAGCAAAGTACTGGGGCACCTCCCACATAAAAAATAAGTTTTTACTTTTCAAATTGAAATTGCAGGGCCTCCGAGCAACTGCCTGGTCTGCCCATGCGATAAAACAGCACTGAATTGAATGGGTCACTGTATATATAGCATTATCAATGTTTCACGATAACAGTACCTATTCATCAACAAAACCTGTAGAAAGTGACTGATTACTTAAAACCCTTACAAAGCATCTATTGACAAAGTTTCAAGATTTTACGAAGAATAAAGATTAAGTAATGAACTCTTCAGGGTAAAGAATTAATTTAGTGATTTTCAAAAGGGAGGCACTTGGCTCCCAGGGGAGGAACTTTGAAGGAATTTCAGTCAGGGGAGGTACATATAATGGTGAGGAAAAAAAAAAAAAAAAAAAAAAAAAAAAAAAAAAACCAAACTGAATAACAATTCAAAATGAGGAAACCTGGGCTTGAAAGGGGAGGAATGTGATCTGCGACCCTGAGAACCACTGAATTAACTTCTCAATATGAAGAATATGAAATAACTTTCAGACACAAATAGTACTAAACATTTTTTATTAGCAATTAAAATTAGGAATAGATCAGACAATTTATAGAAACTAAAGTCTGGCAAAAAGTCGCACAAAATTTCCAAAGGAAATCTGACAGAAACTTATGAAAACAATATTTTTTTTGCTTACCATAATTGACCGACATCCATCTTTGTTGAGTGTCCAGAGGTTGACTTTCCGATCTTCCCCTCCAGTGACCAACACAGAGGATTTATGCCCAAGAGAAAGACACGTAATTGTCTGAGTGTGGGCAGCAAAGTCCACTGAAAGAAAAAGGAAATAAGACTTTAAAATAACTTAAAAAGGTTTAAAATTAAACAAAAACTGAAATACAACAAACGACGTTGAAAACTAGGTAACTCCAAACAAAACACAAATTAGGTTTGCATAAAACTATTAGAACCTAGTGTATCCATGCCGGCAAAAATGACAGCATATGAAATGGATATTTTGTTAAGTTCTTACTATTGACTTACAAAGCCCACACCAACTGTAAAACTGAAATGAATTAGACAGAAACATTTCAGTAGTCAATGAACAAAACTTTTATATCAGCATACTGATGTACGTACTCATCACGCGTTTTTCCTTTCATCTGTCCCAATAACTTAAACTGTCAGATATCATTGGGGGCAATTGAGAGTAGAAAATTATACAGGACATGCAGATCCCTACAGACAAAAAATAAATATACAAATAAATGTGGCGTATTTTAATAGCAGATAAACTAAAGAAATTGTCTCAATTAAAATTTAAATCTGCAGGCAGTTCAAATTGCCCTAGAAGTAATTCCTTTATTTACAAATGAAGGAAATATCAGGGTTTTTTAAAAAACAATTTAATGAACAAAAAAAAAAAACAAACAAAAGACTAATGACACATCTGAAGAGAATCTGAAAAACCTGCTTCTGTTATAGTAGTAAATCAGTGGTTCTCAACCTGGTGTCTGCGGGCCCACAAGGGTATTACTGGGGGTCTGGGAGCTTGTTGAGTAGGCGGACCTTTCAAAAGCTTGGAGTCCGTGGGAAAATTCATTTAAATAAAAAGGGATCCTTAGCAATGAAAAGGTTGGGAACCACTGTAGTAGATAATCATGCACTTGGTATTCTTGTTTGTTCATTCCTGTAAACAGACGACTTGGAGGGGGGGGGGCATAAGGGCCACAACCACACAGCTGCAGTTTCAGGTAAGTTATTAGGGGGTGGAGTTGTTAGCCCCACTCCCAACCCTCCTCCTCTATCAGAGTAACTTTCTCTTAAAAGGACTAGAGGGCTCCTGGTGGGAGGGGGAAGAATTCTTGCCTTTCCTTTCTCCAGCGCATTCGTGCAAGGTGAACGTAAACAGCCTCGGCCAAAACTCAAACCACTGATACTGTTTTCTGTGTGGGCAGGGCTTGAAATCAACATTGTCCCGTCGTCCAGGGGATGGTAAAATGTGTTTGGGACGAACAGATATCTTCTATGGGACGCTGTTGGGATGGAAGTGATTTTTGTAAAAAAAATAAAAATTTTTGGGGGACCGTTTACATTTCCTTTGGGGCGGTTAAAATTATTTTTCGGGACGGCGGTGAAAAAAAATTAGCCTGGTGCCCTGTGTGTCGGTAACCGTTATGCCACACTTCCCTTTTTTTTTTCTTTCTTTTTCCTTTTTCTTTTCCTTTTCAAGATCCAGAAAGCAACTAATAATGATATAGAGAATTTAAAACTTCTTGTTGGTGATGATTGTGTACAGTGACCGAGGCCGGTAGAGATTTAAAACTTTCCATATTCCAAGTTCCATAAGGACAAAGTATCCAAAGATCCTTATACGAGGGTGAAAAGCCTTGTTTAACTCCTATCTAAAGCAATAATAAAACAGATAGAATTACTTGACCACATTGACAAAGATATCATGGTAGTAGTGGCATCAAGTTGTTGTGCAGCAGAGGATGAGTGACTCTTTATTAGAGTTCATTATCATTTTTACTGCTGCAGTCCACATCTGGTCAGCAATGAAACAAATTTGATGCATTATGTGTAGTTATACACATTCCATGCAGAGAGCAGCCAAAAATCATTATTACAAACTGACTGGTGATATCATCTTCAGGAGGAGGAGAAGAAGAAAGATGAAAAAAGTAATTGAAACCAGCCATTCCCAACCCCCTTTTTTTGGCCACTACCTCTTTAACAACTCTTCTCAGGTAGGGTACAGATACAACACAACACAAACAGGGACACAACACAAACAGGGACACAACACAAACAGGGACACAACACAAACAGATAGACAGAAATTCATTTATTATTTCAGTCTATGGATCCCTTCAAATGTGCCAGGGGCCCCCTAGGGGACGATATGGCCTACATTGAGAATAGTCGATTTAAACTATGTATATTTTCATTTGTTTGTAGATGACTTTGATTTCATAGAATTAAGAGAAAACAAGGTGTGGCTTGAGAATGTAATTGGCAAACAGAGTTCAAGTTTCAGCCAAAACTGCTTATATTCACTTTGCACCAATGCCCTTGGGAAAGGCATGAATCCCAGCTATGGATAAATAGCAGGTCGGTTGGAACACTTAAGCCCTATAAAGGCAGTCCAACTTAAGCCCAGGTATAGGAGCAGCGTTGGGGCTAGCAATGCCACCCCCTTAAAAACCTACTTGCTACAGAAACTGCAGCAACACAAGAAATTGCCTGCTGGTGTGGTGTGGTGTGGTGTGGTTACAGCCCTATGCTCCAAAAGGACATAACATAACATTAATAACCAATTAATAGTACACCAAATGTTATTAGCTTTCAAAAATATGCATGTTAACACTTAAATTCTTTTTTTTAAAAATTAAATCAAGGGGAATGCCTTCTGATCAAAGTTTCTACCCTTGCACTTTTAGGTAAAATTTTAAGACATTTTTATTCAATCATAGAATAGTTTCATTTAAAAATAATAAAACATTCTATTCCTTGAAGAGTTCCACTGTGTTTAGGAGCAGTTTCAAGCGGTTCATGAGTTTAAAGGGTAAAGATAATTTTGAGTATTAAAAATTGTTTTTGTGTCTACAAAAAAACGGGTTACTTGGGCCACTTTTAAATTTGTAACATGATTTCCCCTCTCTTATAAGAAATACAAATATTTAGTTGTCTCTAAAGAACAAAGACAATCCCTTCTTTCCAACAATGTAACTTCAATAATTAAAAGCATCTTTTCTTAGTTGTATTTATAAAAAATTTTTTTTTTAAATACCAGTGGTCCAAGTAACCACTGGTTGTGGTAACTTGGACCACTACAGACATTTCAATGATTTGCCCAAGACTGAACATCTATAAGGTTTTAAAAATACATTTTTGAATACACACACACACACATATATATATATACATACATACATACATATATTACTAATAGTAATATAAACATTAACTCTAATGGAACAGCACTTTCAATTTTCATGTAGCTCAGAACAAAACACATAATATTTATATAACACTTGAAAAATGCAACAACTGGGTAATCAAATGATTTTATTTAGAAGAGATAAAATGCTGTGGGAAGTGATTTGTCAATATTTGACTGACTGACTGACTGACACACACACACACACACACACACACTAAGAATTACGAATTCAATTTTCTCTGAAAAGAACAAAATGTTATACTGCATAAATCAATAAGAAGTTAAACTATTAAAAAACATATGCGCTTCTGCGAGGCATAGTTGGGTTTAGTGAAAATTGCACTATATCTACCAAGTCACAGTTGTTTACGTCTTCCTTAGTGGGCCATTTATATTGATTACAATCTTGTAAACACTCAAGTTGCATAGAAGAAATTTCTAAAATTGCATTAAAAAATTATTGAGTTATTTGGCCAACAAAATAGCAATGTTTTTTTAATGATACTGGTAAGAAAAGAGTTCTGGTCCAACTAACATGGCAGTTCTAGTTACCACACTTATCTAAAAATATTGGCATAGCAATACATTTCTTGGAATTTTGTTAAAAAACTGCTAATTTCATAGTTGTATTAGAAAACGCTTTAATAAGCTCATGCTACCTAAAATCTAAGCTCCAGACATCATAAAAGCATATTTCAAACCTGTGCTAAAATTTAAATATGCAGCAGTTGTTAGAGAAATGCAAAAAAAATACAGAAAATACGTTTTCTTCAATGCTATTAGGCCCAAGTTGCCTGGATGATTCAAGTAACCCCATTTTAGGGTATGGATTTAAATTAAGGACCAGGTGATTATATTTAAGAATGGCATTATTTAAGAATCATTAAAAGAAGACCATTCAACAAAAATGACTGACAAATCTGCATAACAACATTCTAGATTTCCATGTTAGAAGGGGAAGTAGAAGGAGTACACTAATAAAAGATCATCTCGTCATAAAGTGATCACATCGAATCTGATTACTGAAATATCATTCATGCTTGTATATCACTTGAATGAAAGGAAATCAAAAACCAAGTTATTTGACCGACATGATCGACTGGCAACAACAGATGGTAGAGAACAGTAGATTATTTTCTAAATGGTCAAGAGAGTCATGAAAGAATGGTAAATATCAAACAGTCAATCTGTAAAGAAGAAAAAGGTTATATGCAAAAAAAAGGTTAGTAAGCTCCAAAAGGAAATGGCAGCTCAAGACTATTATAGTGGAGCCAATGTAAGTATATGTAACCAAAACTATGAGCAGATAACTTGTGTCTTAGTTTTAACAAGCTAAATAACCCATCCATAGGATGGGCATTCAGCTAGTAATTAAAAGAAAGAAAAGTCATAAAAATTGCTTCTTGGATGAAGTAAATAAAAAGGAGAAAATAATGAGAATTGAATTTCAAAATGCAAATTAGAAAACAACGCCACCACAAAATGTAATTCTATTTTTATAAATTATTAAATTGCACAACTGGTTTTATAGTTAGAAGTAGATTTATAGTCAAACACATCCAGGCTGGTTGGAGCCTTTTTCATTGTCTTCCCACAAGAGCCAGTGTTCAAACCTGGGTCAAAACCAGAATTTTGATTGCTCATATTCAATGCAGGCAGACCTTCACCACTTAAAAGATTTGTGCTACACAATCTTCAATCACCATTTGGCCTTGTGCCAAGCTCAGCTCTCTAAATTAATTAAAATAATTTCTCAAAGCATCCAGAAATAAAAGGTAATTTTTAAAAGACCTGTTACAAATCTACTATAATAATATGCCACTTGTATTTGTATATTTATTTTTTGTCTGTAACACCCCATACTTTATTGTATGATGGCACACCAAGAAATACATTGACTTACGCAGCACACACCAACTGTAAAAATGCAATGCAAGGTAATCTACTATAATAATACACCACATTTATTTTTTGTCTGTAACACTCCATACTAAGAAATACATTGACTTACGCAGCACACACACACCAACTGTAAAGGTGAAATGAATTAGACAAAAACATTTCAGTAGACAACTAGAAATCACTCAGGGACCACATACCTCTGTCAGCACCATTCTCAGGGGAAGTAATCGTGCATTGATCCGCCCCAAAACTTAATCACTTCTTCCAAGGCTCATTGCCCACCCTTCCAGAAAATGTCATTGAAATTCATTGAGCACTTCTGGAGATATTGTGTGGAGAGGCAGGCAGGCAGGCGGGCGGGCGGACGGACGGACGGATAGACGGAAAGAAGCAACCGGATACATATACATCTCCAACTTACTCAGCATACTGATATATGTACTCATCACCCCTTTTCCCTTTCATTTGGTAAAATCTTCTAATAATAGAAAGGACTTAACAAAATATCAATTTCATAATTATATGCTGTCATTTTTGATGACATGGAGACACTATAAAACCATGAAAGCTTTCTGTTCTGAATCATATGAGCAGAAAAGAATTATTCCCACGGTATTAAATTGCTACTCTGCAATTATCTATAAAAAAGACACTGGTCTTCAGAGCAGAGACTTACAAGGCCTTCAGGAAACACTGGAAATGTAACAGAGTTGGGTTTTTTTCTGAGGTGAATTGTTGAAATTGACAGGACAAATGGTTGCACTGACCTACATAATGTATATCACTTGTCATAAACGGAACAGTTTGCCACAAGTGAGATTTAAATAACACTTCCACCCACAATGGAAGGAGACACAAACATTCAATTCTTTTATTAGATTTCTTCCTAACTTGACATCACCATTGCATCTTATAGGACAGTTTTTAAAAAAAGTAAATAACTGCAAGTTGTAATATTATCCTGAATTTTTATTAGACATGGGCATGCCCGTTCAAAAGGGGCTGGACTTTATGGTGTGTGGAGCAGCCTGCCATAATTGTCATGTAAAATAATTTTCCGTCTGTTGTACGAAACAACGGCTTTGAAGTATTTTGGTTACTTCATAAAATAATGGAATGCTGTTCTATGTTTATGATGTCGTTAAAAGCAACAATCAAAACAAAAATTATTACGGCAACCTTACATTTTAAATCAATAAACAGATGCTTGTAAACGCTGGTGACATATTTATATCTATAATTTTAGATAAAATCTTTAAAAAATTATTTTATTAGATTTCTCGAGAACTGCTGATCCAAACAACTACAAACTTGACATTGCAATGACTGGTGTGCTGGCGAACACTTCTGGTGAATATCAACCTCATACAATTGCCAGTTGTAGAGTTATCTCGTTGCATACATACACATGGAGATTTCTCAAATTATAGTAAGATGAAGCATTATCAACCATTATTAATTTTTAACTAGTATTTCTTTCATCATAATTTCAATTGCTTTTTGTCGCAACTACTCAGACTATCATTCTATGGTCATTAGTATTATTTTCAATCAGCGAATATTACTAATGGATGTAGTATGACAGTCAAGTAGTTGTGATGAAAAGTAACTGAATTTAGAAATACTAGTAAAAAATTAATAGGTCATATTGTTATTTCCAGTAAACGAAAGTAATCTACTTATATAATGCACCATGTGTATGTCTATATTTTTTGTTTGTAACATTTGTTAAGGGAAATAACTTAAATGCTAATTATAGAGTAGTCACCTGTAAATTTGTTCACTTAAAGTATTGAATCTATCTTTCTACCTATATATATATATCTCATTAGGTGATGGTGGGGATGTCTGCATGTACAAATTTGATGAATACATTTTGGTACTGAACATTTATCTGTATGTGCTGGAAAATGAAAGATTTACATCTATATAAAAATGTGCTTTTGAAAATGTTAATGTGCATATAGAATGGGGTTACAGTACATCCGTCTACATCAGTTGAGCAAATACCTGTTTTGTCTAAATCACTTTAGGTCTCAGTTTTGTCCCCACAATATCTTCAAGAGTTCTCAATGAATTCCAATGACATTTTGTCGAATTGTGGATCATTGGCTTTTTTTTTGCAATTGAGTTAAAAATCAGGGTTCATTCTGGTTGAACATAAACAAGAAAATGCAGAGCAACAGAATGTTTTTGATATTTTTTTGCAATGAAATTGCAAAATTAAATATTGCAGTCATTTTTTGATGGCCTGGGTCAGGACTCGAAAATCAACGTTGTCCCAGGAATGGTAAAAATGTGTTCAGGACGAACAAATATCTTCCCCGGGACGACTCTGAAGTGATTAACAAAAAAAAAAAAACAAAAAAAAAAAAAATCACTTCTGTCCTGAAGGCGTCCAGGGAAGATATCTTTTATCTTTTTAAAAAGATTTGGTGAGGATTGATCTTGTTTTGTTTTTGTTACGGTAGAAAAGAAAAATCAACTCCAGGTTTGGACTATTTATTTCCTCAACATTTTAATGGTGTTTTTATTATGCTACTAACAACGAACAACTATAAATGATAATAAAGTAAACAAACTACATTTTTATATTTCCTTTCTGGGACGGTAGTGAAAAAAAGGTTAGTCTGGAGCCCTGGCCTTGGTAAACTAGTAGTAATGATAAAAATGTGTTTTGGTTAGACATCAGCATATGAAGTGTCTGAAATGAGACTGAAGAATACACAAACCTTGAAAAGAAACGGAGGTTTATGATTGTAAACACTTATTCCTGTTGAGTATCTTAGAAATATACCAACATACCTCTCTGCTGCTGAATCAAACCACAGATACTTTACATAATGGTTGTTTGGGGCGCCTGCCATAGAGCAATGGTCAGGATGCTTGACTTGCATACCATCCACTAGTATAGAGAGTTTGATCTTTACTGAGGGTCTCAATAATGTGGCCCTGTGTCAGACTGAACTCACCTTAGTAAATACAGAGGAAAGTGTTTATAATAAACATGGATAATGTTATCAAACGATTATTGTTATCAAAACGAGCTGGTACCAAACATTTTATTCAAAATGAATTTAAAATCTTTTTAAATTAAAAACAAATTTCATTAATTTTTATCATGTAAAGTTGTTTATAACATTGGATTTTATAACACAATGAATTTATAACAGTCATTCTCAACAGGGACAATATCGCTCCAAAGAGAGCAAAAGTTGAGCTGGGAGGAATACAAATGGATTTTTCTTAAAAAATAATAGGTGATCTTTTGTTTTATGTCGGCAAAGTCAAGAAATAAGGGGAAGCTACTCCCACCTGCAAACTATTTAAAAGATATTTATTTTTTAAAAATTTGTTTTGATTAATAATTTCCGTTTCTGATATTGCGTTATTTCATAATAAATTGTTTACCACATATAATTGGAGCTTTAGGACAATGTAAGCATGTTTGCATAACAAAGCATCAAGCACAAGGGTCACATTGAATCAACAATGCAAGTAAAATGTCAATAAAGAAATTTTGAGGGACAATTGCTTTAAAAAATAACCAAAAAGGGGACGATAGGGATGGGGGGAGGTTAAAAAACAACCTTATTTATAAGCATGAATGTAAATCGTTCTAATTTTTATACCCTTTGCTTACTGTTATCAGTCAGTTATTGCCATCTAAAAAGACCCCGTCCCAAAGTGATCACAGCTTCCTCTGTACTTATATTTCCCTACTTACAACCATCAGATAAAATTTTATGCAATAGGAAGCAAAATACTTGAAATGGCCTAACATGGCAGAATGCCCGAAGTTGGTAAAGGACAAACCATCAATCGACCAAACTGCTTTGCTACATTGCAGCTGAGAGGATCATTGATCCCAAACTATTTCAACAGCTGACTCAGACCTCAAGTCATGCGCTCTTTGAATGGACAAGCAACAAGTTCACACATGTGATTTTTTCAGACAATCCCCCCTCTCTCTCAAGATTTTAAGCTGGGTTCAATAATAATTGAAGTAATTGTGTTTCATTTGAAGCAAACACATACATGTAAGGAGACTAAGATTAAGCTGTAACCATAACATCGCAAGAACTTGATTAGCTTGTCATTAGACGTTCTTGAAACCTTAAGCATTTAACTCCCTTATTAATCACTGCTACCCACAACAGACAAGTTTAAACACAGTAGCTGGGTTTAGATTATGAGATTTATATGTATATATGTAGCTGGACTTTGCCCAGTCCCAACTGTTCATATTGTAATTTTGCACACGCACACTCCCCTCAATGAGTAGGGAAAATGTGCGTTTTTGTTTTTTTTAAATTCCCCCCATAATAGGTTTTTAGTGAGGGTTCAATTTGCAATTTAAGTTTATCCTAAATTGATCCCTTACTTTGTGTCCAGCAGCATTCACACTTGTTTTGGGAAAATTCAGACTTTTTTTTTAGTGATCACTGCCCAACAAAGTTCGAGCTAAGTAATATTATTAAGAATGCCCAAGAAGCACATATAGGTAGCAATGATTCATAATTTCCTTTGGAAGGTTTTGATTGGTTTATATAATCTCCATGAATTATCATTTTATGGTGAGGATATTTAACAGACTAGTAACAATTATTTATTCTTTAAGCCTTTTCCCCAATGTCTTTATGGATAATCTTGGATTAGAATTTTAAGTAGATAAAGGCTAAAGGATGAGCAAGTGGCTGAGTGGTTAACGGCACATAGAATGGGATCGCCAAGCCAAGCTCGCTTCACACTAGTGCCCTTGGGAAAGGCATGTATCCATCTCTCCTCCCTGCCAACATGTCATAGGCCAGTGTGGCAGGGTAAGGCCCATCACCATACATGTCTTACACTTGGGAAAGGCTTATCCAACAACAGACCTTGAAAGGCTGATAAAAAAAAAATTTTAAAAAAGGCCAAGATAAAAAAAGAAATTCCTTTTCTGCTCCCATTTCTAAAATTAAAAGCTGTAAAACCTTTTCCTTCATATTTTATGGATATATTTTAAAACATTTCAAGCTGAAAAAAAAAAAAAAAAAAAAAAAAAAGAAAAAGAATTTACCGTACATCATACATTTTTCTGTAAAACTGAATTGCAACACCAGAAAAGTAGTATTACAAGGGCGGATCCAGGGAGTCTTCCAGAAGACCCTCTGAATTTTTCTGAAGATGTTTATACTGTTTTCTGAGCATCTTCCGAGTTTTAAATCTTTTTCAGTAGCTGATATGCCCTGAAAGGCAATTTTAGTCAATCTTGGATATATAATTTTCAAAAAGGAACCCCCTAAAATATTTTTGGAAGACAATCAACTCAACGGGCTGGATCTGCCCCTGTATTAAGATAAAAATTAGAAGTGTGTGCGTGTGTGTGTGCAGTTCAATATATAAAAATCAATTGGTTATTTTGATTAATGTTACCTTAGCCCAGAGCTCATGATGGATTTTACTTTTAAATTGTAGTAAATTTCCATCACTAGTCTTACACCAAAGTTGAAGTTTAAGTTTGTATCCTGAAAGGTATTTTTTCCAGAGCAATGCCAGATCACCTTACTAGTTTCTTAATAAAATCACAGCCACTTGAGTCATATTTTCTTAATTCCATGCACAGCTAAGGTTAGATAGTTAAGGATCAATAATATCAGTGGTAGAATAATAAAAAAAGTTTCAAATAAATAAATTAAAAAAACGAAGAGATTTCAAATTTAGAACATGTATGAGCAGAGATCATGAATGTTTGGCTGGGCTTGATCAAGCTGAATATAATAAACGTCAAGAAAACAATGGCCGGAAATAAACCTCAGCATTTCTATGGAAATCTTGCATGAAAATAGTTTTTTCATTGCACTCAATTAAGAGCAACATTTTATATTTTTAGATAACAAGAATGTCCAACACTTTCTGGATTAAAATAGCTGCAGAGATCATCATTAGGATGTTGAGAGATTATTCTATCTAGTCTTTAAGATAAAAGTTAAAAAGTTAATTTGTATTGAGATTGGAGAATAGCATTCTGTTTACCACAAATGGATTTATTTTTTTCGTTTTTTTAACTTTTTATTATTCTTTAAATTCAGCATCTTTATTACAAAGTTAATTAAATGGGAAGGTTTTATATAAAGAATAAATAATACTAAAATACAAATGGATTCTGCTGGTTCCATTCACTTTTAAGGGTTTTCCTATTCCGACTGCTGATACTACTCCTGATCATTGATTTTACACAAATATATCCTGGATCCAATCGGTCCTTCAGCTTGTGCACTGAACATCTTTAGCAAGTGGGTTTTTACAGGGTTGGATTACAAGCCTCACTCCCACTATTTTTACCCATAACTGGCAACTGATCACTTGAAATTAAAACTGTTCACCTCGACATTGACAAAAGACATGTCAGAAATTTCATTAACACAAAGATATGCAACAGAACAAAAATCTAAATAGTAAAATGGTAGATGCTCGTTTTAGTTCAGTTTATATTCATGACTACATTAGTACCCCCTTAGAATACGGGTGTCGGAGTCCAAGAAAGACAACCGCATTATAACTGAACTGCGGATAATCAAAAGTCAATTATGAGAACCAAACAAGTTTACCTTTGGATAAAAGTGTTTTCATCACAAAATCAAAGAAATGTTAATTGATTGCAAATTGAAGAAATTTAATATTTTACTAATAAAGTCTTTTGATGCAATTCTGTTTTTATTTTCGGTTTTCTGAATGAGTGGGCAAAAATGTTGGGGTCCACCACCCACCCACCTTATATTGCGAACCGTGCTATAGTGAATTGCAGCAATATTAAGGGACTCCTGTACTAATGTTTTTTTTAAATCCATGTTGGATGTGCACACCGAAGACATTGTCAAAGTAAAAATACATTTAAGCATTAATTGCAAATCTTGTAGTCTAGCATTCCAAGTTGAGAGGGCACTTGGTCAATTACAACAAAATACTAACTAAATAGATTCTAATCTAATAAAAACAAAGTCTAAAAAATCTAAAAGTACATTAAAAGTAAACACTCCATCAGCTATTTTAACTATAGGTGTATTTATTTTACCATATAGTCGGGAGCACACTATTCTTTTTAGTTTTGAAAGCCGATAGGTTTCTTTCAAAAATTGTGCACGTATATCATTCAACAGTGCACATTCAACTTCCTTCCATGCTCTAGGAAAACTGACTGGGAGGGAATGGGAATAAACATAGATGGAGAATACTTAAACAACTTTTGCCGATGACATTTCTATGACGTCGGAAGCATCTGACGAATTACAAAACATACTAACCGATCTAAATAGGGAAAGTAAAAAAGTAGGCTTAAAGATGAACAGAACGAAGATAAAAGTAATGTTCAACGATAAAGTCCCCAAAAAGGTCACAAAGATAGGTGAGATTCTAGAAGAGGTCGATGAATACATCTACCTAGGCCAGGTAATAAAGCTAGAGAAAGACCATGACTGAAATAAAACGATGCATAATGATAGGTTGGAAAGCATTTGGTATGAATAGAGACATTCTGAATAGCACCTTGCCAATGTGCTTAAAGCGTAAAGTATACAACAGCTGCATAATACCAACCATGACTTATGGATGCAAAACATGGAAATTAACCAAACGAGCTGAAAACCAAGCACAGAGAGCCATGGAAAGAGCAATGCTAGGGATAACTAAGAGATAGAAAAAGATCAACATGGATCAGAGAAAGGACTAGAGGGAAGGATATTATACAACTAATTAAGCAGCAAAAATGGAGATGGGCTGGCCACCTAGCAAGAAGAGATGATAATAGTTGGGGTAAAAGACGAACCGATTGGTGCCCATGGGACAGTAAACTAAGTAGGAAAAGACCAGACACAAGATGAGGGACGAGATAGAAAAGTTTGCCGGTAAGACTTGGTAGAGGTTAGCACAAGATAGGTTGTCATGGAAGGAGATGGGAAAAGCCTTTGTCCAGCAGTGGACTTATAACGGCTGATAATGATGACTAAATGCCTATTGTCTGTTCTATGGTATCCATACATTTTACACTATATTCTCCACAAAGGGTATGCCAAATTCGGCCAGGCAGGACAAAGGGTACACTGGAAGGAAAAGTTTGAAAACCCTTGCTCTAAAGACTTCAAGTAAGGCTAAAGCATTCTCATCTTGGAAGTCATTGTTTCATTTGAATCCACAAATTTCTCTCAGCAGTGGGAAATTCATTTTAACATTTATCAAGATTAAATTATTACTGATTCTCTTCAAGCAGAGATCCATTCATAATCCCCATGTTTTGACTACTACCTATGAAAAAAAGACCAACACAATCGTTAATCAGCCGTTAGGA
Source organism: Architeuthis dux (assembly GCA_006491835.1). Lineage (NCBI taxonomy): Eukaryota > Metazoa > Mollusca > Cephalopoda > Oegopsida > Architeuthidae > Architeuthis > Architeuthis dux. The sequence continues at coordinate 518,333 of VCCN01000640.1, forward strand.
AAATGCTGACCATGCATGTGGAGGGAAGGAAGTTTGTATTTGACAGGCAGATGTTTATAAGAGTAGTAAGCAGACTGGGCTCTCTAGCCTTGGAAAGGTCTAGGGAAAGGTCAACTGATTCCAGTGGAGCCCCCTTAAGACAACTTTGACTTCTTTCCGGCAGCTCCTGCAGCCAAACTTATCGTGCTCTGCTTTCCTTTAGGTTACATCAGTGAGACACAATCTCCAACAATAGTCTTGCAAGAACATAAAAAACATTATTAAATAGTGCCATTAGAACGAGTGCTGTTACGAGCGTTCACTGTACCACAATGATTCATATGTTAAAAGTGAAACGCAATAAAATCTCTTCTGTAACTGTTGCAGATGAATGTCAGTAGCCAGTCACCTTTAAATCATTGCCAAACTCAATAAGGATTTCAAAAACATTTCAGAATGTTAAGATGTTTTTATTAAGAACAGCCTGTCTGATTTTGGGAAGAAAGTTTCTTATCGGAACAATGAATGAAAATTTAATAATTTATTATCCAAGATAAAAGCCCTTGTATTCAATTCTTTGCAATTTGATGCAAAAAGTCAACCACACCATTTTTAATTAGTTTCAAATTGGCTACAAAATGATAAAGTATGAAAAGGTTTAACAAAACTGAGCAATTGTCTTTTTTCTTTATAAGTTCCCGAAACAAACACAGAAGTTCTAAAATCTTTAATGGATCCAGCACTGTCTATTTATTTCTAACTTGAATGTTCAACTCCATCTGCCAAATTTGGCTTCTCTTAACACTTCATTAAATCCTCCTCCAAGAATCGTTCTCTCCCTAAATGCCTTGCTAGTCATTCATGAGATTTTTACAGCCCCTTTAAACCCTGTCCAATCCATCAAATTAACGAGCTTAACCAGCATTACTTAATGTTCCATTCGCCATAAATCCCCGCAAGCACTTCAGAGTCTACACCTCATCTTTTTGTCTTACCTATGGCTACCTACCACTGCTGCTGCTGCTGCATCTGCTCCAACAGCTGCACTTGGTGCAGTTTCAAACACTCCTCTAAGGACCCAAATCAAATTGGCTTTGGAGTCAAGAGTTTCCTCACAGGGGTCATCTGGAGTCACAGCTGCGACACCTGAAACTTGCAGCCATTATTAACCCATTAGCTTTGGAAGGTGGTAAAGAGTAATAGTTATCCATTGCAAGATAAAAGCCCTTGGTCATTGCAAGTAATTCATTGCAAGATAAAAGCCCTTACTCACAGATAGAACTGAGTTGCCATCGATTACAACTAAACAGAAATTTTATCGAGGGGTCGCAAATGAAAAGTTTAAGAACTGCAATGATGGAAATATCCGTCATTCACAATTAATGAGTGAATTCATCTGAACGTGCTTTCAATACAACTGCATCTTTTGATTCTCGTGGCACTGGCTCTCCACATGAACCAAACCTGTTTTCTATTGTATTAAACCATTAACTGCGGAAGGTGGTGAAGAGTAATAGTTATCCATTACAAGATAAAAGCCCTGACTCACAAATAGAACAGAGTTGCCATTAATCACAATAAAAATGGAAATTTTTATTGAGTTAGCCATAGAACTGCAGTGATGGAAATTTCCGTCATCTGCACTTAATGGGTTATTTCTCTTTTTTTAGAACGATTTAATAGCAAAAACCAGTGAGCTGTCTACCATTTGCTTGAATTTATATTAAACTAAAATTGTACATTTCAAACAGCCTGGAAAAATACTACAAAGAAATCTCTTTGAAGTCTTAATTTACAAACATAATAGATATCTGGCTAACTCTTTCAAGACTAAACTATTCAAGTGCTCAATGTCTGAATTAAAATGTCCCACTTGGACTTCTAAAAGATCCCAGCAATAGGTGTCTGCTGACACTTTTTCAGGGATGGAAAGATATATTCATATGTCAGTTAAGGGACTAGGGAATTCTTAAGCTGTGACTTGTCCTAGGCTGTCACTATTCATTGTGACCCCCCCCCCCGGCCTCTATAAAGGTTCCAGCTGTCAACCCCACTTTTCAAAAGTTCACGCCATTTATAGTCGAACAGCAAAAAGAGCGGCTAGCCTTTGTTTTGCAACGAGTCATTATAGAGGCAGCGCTCACCCTCTTACACCCCAGTCTCCTGTACGTCCCACCTTCAATGACTCAGCCTAACATACCATCATCATTTTTGAGGAACGCTCAAAGATTTTCCCCATATAAATTAATGGTAATT
>VCCN01000640.1:520867-537341 GCA_006491835.1 Architeuthis dux
TTAATTCAGAACTTGTGCCCAATCTGCCCTTGTGGGGAGGCGAATCCTAACCAAAAAACAGGATGTCAGAAGAGGAGTGGCAGAATAAAAGTAGAGTAATTGGTGCAGAGGATAGGAAAGACTGAGTGCAAATCAAAGTCCCATGAAAGGGGACACACACACACACACACACACACACACAAAGACAGGCAGTATAATAATTCAAGAACAGAACATTGACTCAGGGCTTCTCAAAGTAGGGGTCCAGACCCAGACCCTCCAAGGGTTGCGCAAGGATTATTGGGAAAGGGAGGGGGAAGACAGAAATATTTGAAACTTTAAAAAAAAAAAAAAAAGAATAATTTATAACTTTTTAATTATCTCTATACAAAACCCTTGCTCTAAAGACTTTTGGTGCTTATTATGAAAATGGCTCGATGCTATTCACTAATTTCTAAAACAAATTTTGTTTGTTACATTTTGGTAATTAATTTTTTTTTTTTTAAATTATTTTTTTCGTGATAAACATTAAAACTTATTACAGATTATAAATGCATTGAAATGTTTGGTAATTTTTTTGGTCGTTATTTGTTTCTATATTTAGTTACTGATAGAATACAACTAAAGACTAATATGTAGTCTTAGCACCTATTGCTTTCATAATAATGAAGAAGCGGGTCATGAAAGAAATTCTCTCATCAAAAGGGGTCGCAAATGAAAAGTTTGAGAAGCCCTGGAGTTTTCCCTTAAATGATTACTATATGAAATTTCAGTCATTAAAGTAAAAGTTAGTGTTCAAGAAAAATTAAGGGACTAGTATTTCAGAATCAGTACTACTTGGTTATGCGAGTAGACGGAGTTGGACAGCCATGGCAGTTGATATGAAACCTAGAGTAATAAAAGGTGTGGATATCATTTATGCTTGGGAAAAAGGTGAGAGTGCTTGTGGGTGTGTAGAAGTCAGAAAAGTGCAAGATACAGAATAGATAGGGAGCTAGAGTAATAAAAAGAAAAAAGGGAGTGTTTATAAGAAAAGGTGTGACTTTACTGGGGATCTAAGGGTGTAGCAGTCAGTAGGGGTTTAGGAGGGATTGAGATTTTTTAGGGAAATGTGAATGTTTGGTGATAACATTTCACCAATTCTCTTATTTGAAAAGCTGTTATCAGTTAAAAAATAAAATTTAAAAATGTGATAAAAATAAAAAATAAATCTTATTTCTCTATATTAGTCAAAAATATCCACATCAAAGTTAAAACGGGGAAATTGTTGAAACAGCTGCAATGAAGTATACCGAGGTCTAAGAGGTTTGCTGTTTGGGGATGGTGACAGAACATATTTTTGCGGGAAAGAGACAGGAAGAAAGTAGCTGGAAGAAAGTAGCCACAAGAAATTAACTAAATATAATAAAAAAAATTCCTTGATGCACCCCAAAATTTAATCATTTCTTCAGGGCTAAAGACTAACTTTTTTCACCACTGTCCTGAAAATTTTAGATTTTTTTAAAAAAATCCCTTTAAAAAAACATATCTTCCCCGGCATGCCTCTGGGACAAAAATGATTATAAAAATAAATTAAAAAATCATTTCCATCCTGGAGGTGTCCTGGTTGAAGATATCTGTTCTTCCTGAACACATTCTTAACGACAACAGGACAATGTTAATTTCAAGCACTGCACTTCTTCCTTACCCCATAGCTCACCTTTCCACAAAATTTCATTGAAATTTATTGAGAACTTTTGGAGATATTGTATGGGAAGGAAAGGCACGCAGTAATATATATACCTCCTCAACTTTGTTGGCCGAGGTAGATAAAAATTTTTTAAAAATATGTTGGAAATTAGGATCACTTGAACATTCTCCTCCTCCTCCTCTCTGGGCTGGTTTAGGGGATGGGAAGGATCTTCAAGTGATCCATTTGAGGGGTGGAGGATCTTCAAGTGATCTCTTTCATCATGATGAAAGGGATTGTAACAAGCAAAAGACCAGAATGAAGGAGGTGTGTGTCTGTAACAAGCGTGACTTTTCAAGGAATACCTACAAGAGTTTATGTTGTGTAACAGATTTGACGATAAAGCATTTAAAAATTTATGTATTTATACGAGTGAACAATATCTTCTTTAACTTCATTTATAGGGGAAGGATGTTTGATTGTAAACCATCGTAATTTAGGGAAAGTTATGAAAGGCATGGGAATTAATATATTTTATTGACAAAGTTAGAAAGATATTGTTCACTCATGAATACATACATTTTTAAATGCTTTATCGCCAAATCTGTCACGCCACATACATTCTTGTAGGTATTCCTTTATAAAAGTCTCATTTACAGCCCAGTGGGGAGGATGTTCAAGTGATCCCATTCCTTTTGAGCTTCATATAACATTTTAATCAGCCTCACTGGGGGGCCCTTAACTTGTAGCCTTGTGCCAGAAACTAAGCTTAGTAAATAACATTTTGATCGTTATATTCTTCAATTTTCTTCCTGTATGGCTAGGGTGGTGGGTTTTTCTGGAAGAAAATTGTACACCTAAAATACAGTAGACGCCTGTTAATATGACACGCTCAGTGATTTAAGAGTGCTGTTATAAGAAATTGCTGTAATAACAACAGGTGGATTTTATATATATATGAGCTTATCAATTGATGAGAATTTTCTTTTGAATTTCTTTTCAGATTTCTGCGTTACATTAGATGGCATTATTTTGAGGGTTTACTAATTTTAGTTTTTAATTCACTGAAATCTTTGTGGGCTGTTGCTGCAAACTAATTTCTGACAATAGGCTTGTGAGAATGTAAAAAAACAAATGCGTCGTTAGAACGAGTGTGTTATTACATATGTTAGAACGAGAGTCATTACACGTTTACTGTATATATATGTGAATGGTAAGCAACCAAGTAGTTTGCTAGAACTTTCAATGATCTTAAAGATGATCTTAAGGCTGGTGAAGGAGAAAGCAGAAACAGAACAAATGAGCAAAGACAGACAGTGATGATATGTTGTTAGCAGCAGATTTTAACTGTGACTTGGCAGAATAGAACAGGAAGAAACAACACACAGTCCAGGGGCCCAGACCAGATTTTGGTACCCAAACTTCTTTTGTATTTTTGTCTTTCTGCATGTCTCTAGTTCATATTTCTGTATGATAACCCTGCCTATCTTGTAGCTTAATGATAGTGATCACTCTGTACACAAACCTACCCCCATATAGAGCTAGAAAGTAAAATAGCTTTTGTTGCAATTTGTGTGAGGTCGTTACATTATTACTGTACAATTTCCTTTGCATTTCCATTGAAAAGGTAATTACAAGATATCCCCAAAAGTATTCAAGGAATTTCAATGAAACTTTGTGGGCGGATGTGTAAGGAAGAATTGGTTAAATTTTGGGGTGGACCCAGGAATATTTGTTCAATTGAGAGATAGGTTTCCATTTCTTTTTTTCATACATTTATGTATACACTCATCATTGTCTACATGATATCTCCAAAAGTTCTCATCAAATTTCAATTAAATTTTTTGGAAGTCTGGACAATAGACTACAGAAGAAGTGATTAGATGTTTGGGAGGATTCATGCAATTTTCCTCTGTTGGCAGAGGTTTACAGAGTGATTACTATCATTAAGCTACAAGATAGGCAGGGTTATCATGCTAAAATATAAACTAGAGACATGTAGGAAGACAAATACAAAAAAATGTTTGGCCACCTTGGGTGGTACCAATTTCTGAAAATATCAGTGTTGGCCCCTGGACTAACAGGGCATTAGACAAAAGAAAAATACCAGGAGAAATATGTGGCACAAACTGTAGAGAGGTGTGGAAAAATCAATGACACCTATATGATACTCCCAAAATAGATGTTTCTCCGTCAAGTGATCTAGTATTTCAACCAAGGTGGCATGTATTACTAACGGATAAAGAAACAATTTATTTATAAGATCAACATTTTCATGATGATTTCTTTTTCTATTTCAGGCATACCAAATTTTATTAATTTCATAATCCACTTCCATTTCATAAAATGCAACGTGTATCAATATATACAATGTGTGTGTAACACTTTTGAATGAGTACCCAGATACTACACTGACCCTAGGCAGAAGTGCTGAGGAGCGACACTTTGATCCTAGGATCAGAGCATACAGATACTATACTCTGATCCTAGGAAGAGAGTTGGGGAGTGATACATTGATCCTAGGCAGAAGTGCCGATCCATACGTAAATAATCTCGTCATTTTTTACGCATACTATGCTAGTAGAAAAATAGTATTTATAAGATCAACATTTTTATGATGATTTTTTTTCTATTTTTAGGCACACCAGATTTTTATTCCTTTCATTATATTTATCAATGAAGACAAAAAAAGAAAATGACTTATGAGCTGAAGGTAAAGAAATGTTATGGCACCCATCATCCAGTAAACTGCTACCCATAACACCAAAAACAGGAATTGCGCTCTCTCTCCTTTTTAAAAATAGAACAATGGAAAATGTTATCTTGTACAAGGTATGTACAACATGGTTTAGTTTTCCTAGACTTATTGCTATTGCACTCTTAATAGACTACAGTATAGAGTAAACATAACTTTTATATGCACTGGGAAACCAAAAGATTCGACCAACTCATTTTATTGTAATGATCTTGAACCGATATAAAGTTTAAAAACAATGCAGAAGCAACTATGAGGGAGGGACCCAAAAATAATTTTACACTATATTGTATTATAAGTTTTTAAAAAAGTTAAAAATATGTTTTGGAATAATTTGTTCATTTTTAAATGGAATTTAAAGACTTTTGAGACAATGCTTCTTTCCTGGATCATATCTTATACATTATTTCATTTTAAAAGACTGACAAAAATCCAAAATATATTTAATCCTAAAACATGGTGCAAAAACATTTATTCAAAATAAAAATTTAGAAATCCTCTCTGCAGCATCAAAGACCAGGGAAATGTTTTATTATTAAAAAGTATAAAAAAGGTCCCCGGCTAGAATTAGAGACAGAGTTGCAATTAGGTGTTTATTAGGACCGTTAACTCAGATACTAGATTCTTTTTGTTTTGTTCAAACCATAAAATTCTTAAAACAATTTTCATTCTAATTTGTTTAGCAGTTCCAAAGTTTAATATTTTTTGCATGTTGATATATAGTTATTTACATATAAAATGTAAACGAACAATCAGATCGGACATAACTCACCATCCCCCAGGTACAATCTCTGCACAAGCCTACATACAAAATTTTATTGGAGATAGTCCAGGAGTCCTCAGCTGTAAACTTTTTTTCAATGAGATGTAAAGACAAATAGCAAAGTAGCCATCAGATTAAATGCTTTGGGGATAGGTTTGAGTCCCACCATTGTCTATTGAAAATCAAGTCAGACCAAATTCTATTTAACATAATGCACAGATAAATAAATATTGATCTCCACCTGTCAAGTCCCCATATATTACACTTTCTGTCGAAAAATAAATAAATAAAAACAGACAGCATACTTTAAGACGGATATTGTAAAGAGTCAGGGTGGGGGGGGGTCTTCAGTACAAAATATCAATATTTTAAAGAAGATTCATAAAAGATCAATACAGATAAATTCCGAATTCAGAAAGAAAATTGAATGTATTAATACTATTGTATTTAATGCTTATTACAGTACTGTACTCTATTGTCTTATATAGAATTCTGAAGAAAATTGCTTGCCATTACCTTTTTTTTTTATGAATTGTTCTAGCGGGCCTACTTTTCCCAACAGGCTCAGCCCTATTACCAGCTTTGCCTGGGCCTCTCTACAAGTGAGCAAACCAACCAGTCTGTAGTTGTTATTTCTCACAGAAGAATATAATGAATTAACAAAACAACTGTCTATATCTGAGGAGAAATTACATTACAAGGCTGTATGCCTGGGAAGTGTGGAAGAGAAAGACAAAGAAGAGAATATATGAACGATGTGAAAGAACTAAGAAAACTAACTGTATGAGACATCATTGACACTGCGAGTGATTGTTTGATGTGGGGAGCCATGATCGGCCAAGCATGCAATGCGCAAGGCACCTTAAGATGATATCTGAAGAATACATGTCATCATCTTTTCAGCACAAAGCAAACCAGCATGGTAACCCAATAAATAGATAGGGTACTAGTAGTTTCTTTATAGTGCAGAAAGCAGGGCCTCTTAAACTGGCGAATGATTCACTCAAGGGTAAATGAAAGAATTTTAGGGGTGAATGAAACATGAAGGGTGAATGAAAGTATTTTATGGTGAATGAAACACGAAGGGTGAAGGACTTAATTAACTCAATATTTATATTTTTCTATACTTAAAGTGATTTGGTGGTAAACATACAATAAGAAAATATTATTTCTAAAAATCTAATTCTAGGTTTTAAGACTGTTGTTTACTAACTTTATGTAAACTAGAAAGTTCTAATAATCTGTGTGAATTTTTTGTCACTCCTAGTTTTCATTATATATTGAGGATGCCCAAAAACCCCCAAAAATAAACACTTAAGAAAAGAGTTAATGTTTTTTGCTCATGATACAAAATGAATTCTGTATAAAATTATACACGAGGGAGAATTAGACAAAAATGATCAAAAATATAAAATATTTAGTCATGCTTGAGTGAAATTTTGTAATAAATGTTAAAGTATTTTGAGTTATTCCCCATAGGCAGCAGAGTGCTTATCAACTTCTGGTAAAGGGGCGCTGTTTTACGTTCTGGTGAAGAAATGAGTTAATGTTTTTTGCTCATGATACAAAATGAACACTGTATAAAATTATACAAAAGGGGAGAATAAGATGAAAATAATAAGATCAAAAACATAAGGAAATTTAGTCAAGAGTGAATTCAATTTTGTAGTAAAGACTTGAGAGTGAACGACATTTGAATAGTTTAAAAGACACTGGCATAAAAAGAACAATTCTTTAGTCTACTAATCTTTGAGAAAGAGAGGGGGGGGTATCTGAAAATGTCTATAGAAAGCGGAAGCTGATAGCATAGCATGTTGATGATAGGTGAGCAGAAAGAGATAAGCCAACAGATTAGAGTCAGTAGCCTAAACACATCACATACACAAAGATATTGTGCTAGTCAGTCAATTTGCCCATTTGAAACAAGAGACTTGATAAACAAAAAAGAATACAGAGGCTACCAGACTTTCTGTTCTTCCTCGGTTACAGGATTACCGAGGCTGACAAATTGGTGCAATACCTTTCTTTTTTTCTTTCTTACCTACTGGCAGTAGGATAGTTATAGGAAAGTGATATAGGAAAGTGATATACCTAAGTGCTCACCCACTCTCTTCTCAACCATCATGGCATGTCAGTGACAAGACATTTTTTGCCACGGTTATCTAGCAATGGGATAGAGCACAGGGATATGAATTTAACTTTTCCCAAGCAGCCTCAGTCAAAATTCAAACTTTATTTGACAATTCTATTTTCCTCACCGATAACCATTATGCTACTTCAAACTTCCAGATTTTGTAGAAATCTGAGTAAAATAATTTAAATATTGCAGAATAGTTATTAGAGAGTGAGAGTGGACTAGACCATGTAACTTATCAGTGATTCTCAACCTTTTTTGCTCTATGCCCTACCTCAACAGTTCAAAAACAGCTACGATAATAAAATAAATTTGGTATTGGAAAGGTATATGTTAAACTCAGAGATTTACCAAAATTTAGTTTTAAATCAAGGAATATATCTGTAAAGAAACAAATTCTAAGTAGAAAAAAATTTTTTTTTAAAAATACTAAAAAATATCTAAACTGATATCAAATATTTAAAAATATGGTGATTTGGCAAAATTTTTGATATTTTGGATAAAATATCTAAAAATATTGAGATTTTGCAAAGTCTCATTAAAAAGATATCTAAACAATTTCTTATATCTAGACACACAAAAAGTATCTAAATTTAGATATAAAACATCTATTAACATTAAAGCACTTACAATAAAGAAAGTGCGAACATTTTAGTATCAACAACGCAATTACCGATCGCTTTTTGTACCTCACAAAGTTAATGAGTTAAGCATTAATTACTATGAAATCTAAAGGTTAAATTAGGAATTAATAGTATTGTGTCATTAGGGATTATTCAGTTGAGCCTTCACACAATTCAGTTTTGAGACACAGAACACGTTTTGCTTTTCATATCCAAATTCCAAGTTGACCTCAAATATATTGAAATTGCCCCCTAGTGGGGCATTTGTCCCACGTTCAGAATTTAGAGTTCAAATCCTGCCTGACTTGAAGTCTTTACTGAATTTGAAGATTTTTTTTTTTTTTTTTTTTTTTTTTTAAATTATCAGTGATTGAGATTCTCTGGGGCAAATGAGATAAAAATTTTATTAAGTGCCGAGTTGATGATGCTCGCAGCTAAACTCATCTACAAGGAGAGCTGATTTTAAACAATAAACTGACTACTTTAAGAGTCCTGTCTATGTATACAAATCAATGAAGTAACATCCTGAACGGTTATTCTTAAGATTATAGAAAACCGTTAGACACGGGTTATTAAAGCTCATTTAAAAATAGGCATTTTTTTTTTAACGGATGAGCAATGACACCTCATGTACAGCAATGTGGGTGTTCGCCACGCAACGATGATTAACAAGATTGTCTGCTTACTAAATAAATATCAAACCATGTAGCAGTGAAAAATATTAATAATGATGACGTGAGCCAAAATAAAGAAGCTTCACTTATGGATTATTGTGTATTGTAGTAAGAAGCTGCATGAATAAGACAGAATTTACGAGTGGCAGCTCAAGGCACAAAATGGAAAGAAAAGAAAATCATAGGATAGTTAAAGAGCAGAGCAACAGCTTCACATCAGCGTTGTTTTGAAATTTTTATATCCAAAAATATCTAGTTGTTCCAGAAAATTATCTAAATAATTATCAAAAATATCTAGATATCAGGGCCTGAACTTTACCAAATATCTAAAAATATCTGAGCCTCATTAAAAAATATCTAAACTGATATCCAATATCTAAAATAAGTGGGATTTGGCAAAATTTTGATATTTTGGATAAAATATCTAAAAATATTGAGATTTCCCCCCCCCCCAAAATATCTAAAATGTCTGAGCCTCATTAAAAAGATATCTAAACAATTTCCTATATCTAAACACAACAAAAAAATATCTAAATCTAGATATAAAATATCTAAGATGGCAACACTGCTTCACATTGTCATATGATTAATAACACTGGCCCCACAAAAACAATTGACAGGTCAGTAACTTAGTCTATAATCAATCAACGCTACCAAAGGTTTAGGTTATTCATGTGTTCACACATTTCTATCTATCTATCCGAATTTCGCCCAGCCCTAACCGTTCATAGTAGAAACTTGAAATTTTGTACATGCACTAAGTCAATGAGTATGGAAAAAGCTTTCCTTTTTTTTTTTGTTTTATTGAAAATTCCCCTCCAAAATAGGGTTTTAGTGGGAGGGTTCAATTTTCAATGTAGCTTATGCTAAATGGGTCATTGGTTTGTTTTTTGAAAATTCAGACATTTTTTAGTGATCACAGCCCAGCATATATGGGTGGCAGTGACTCATAATTTCCCCTGGAATGCTAGATTTATTTATTTTAATTTAAAAACATCACAAATTGCAAGGCTGGCCATACTGTAGTTTCTCCGATGATAATATTTTTATCAGCAAAATAATTTTAACTTGAATTTTCAATGTGGTAGTAAAGTATATATTCATATTTATGGTTTTAAATATTGATTATATACCAATACTTCATAAAGAAACACTATACCTAGCATCTTTTGAAAAAGCTGTAAGATAATTTTAAGCCTTTCACCAAATGCATACCTGTCAAGTCTCACGCATTTTGCGTGAGACTCACATTTTGATACGTTCTCACGGTCTCACGCATTAATGGAAAATTCTCACGCATTTTATGAAAGCTGAGAAATCTTATAAAAAGTTAATCTTTTATAAAAGTGTGAACCTTTTAGTTAGTGATTAACAATTGTTGGTTGTTTATTTGTATGTATTCAGTATATTTTTACAGAACTGAGGAACTCAAATTATTTTGACAGATCACATACATAACCTTTGAAACACGTTTTAAATTGGGAGGTGGGGTGTATACGACGGGTACGATTTTCACTCATTTTCAACATTGAAACTTGACAGGTATGCCAAATGCAAGATTGGAGAAGGGACCAGTTGAAACATTGTCAAAACAAAAATTATAAAATAACTAGTCAGCATAAGCAATGTAATATTGACAATACTTCATATCAGGACGTTTAGAAAGCGGATTCTTACGTTGTAGATATTAACAAAAAACCTATATTCTTTTCAGCAAGAAAAACCTTATCTAAAATGAATACAAAGCTTTTATTATAAAGGGAACACAAAGCAATGATTATACATAATTAAATGTGGAAGTATATAAAAGAACATGTGAATAGTAAGTAACACTACGTCTAGCCAATATTGAAAAGGTTAAAGGAAGTTAATTAACACATGAATTAATCTGTCATAACCTTTTAAGATATGTGTGTGGGGGGGAATTTGGCAAGATGACAGGACTTTGTTTTTATGATCCATTACAACTAATATATGGCACACTTTGGGGAAAACTTTGAATGTTTATAAACTACTAATTATTGGCCTAATTCACAACTAATCTTGAAATAAGCTGCTTACAAACAATAGTCGATTAGTACAATAGAAAATTCTAGCTTCAAGCTACAGCTCAACCCCAAGCAATGTTTACAAACATACAAAATAATGGAACATACTATTCACATTTAGAAATATGTGAATTAAGTAACAATAGGAAATGGCCTGTTAGTAATTGGAGCACACAGCTGGTCTGTCATTCATATAACTCAACAAGCAACATAAAAGTACATTGTTTTGCTTTTCATTAAAAGAAAAAAAAAACATGTGATACAATTCCAGAGGTTGGCTGGAATTTTTATCTAAAGAGAACATACAGCAACTTCATTTTTAAAGAAGCTGTATTAATTACTGATACTGGATACAAACAAGTAGTGTAGGTAATGTGCTGTTAAAAAGATAAGAAAAATATGGAGAAACTATTCCTCAAGGATGCACCGAAGTTTGACTTGCAACATTTTGAAAAATAAAAAAATAAATAGGATAGACCTATGAAAAGATTAACCTTTGGCCTTTAACGCTGGGTAAATTTTCGAGACTTATTTTGGGAGAAGAAAAAAAAAAGAAAATAGACTTCAATGCCAGGAAATACTGTACATCTATATACCCTTTATATGGCAATGAGAGCGGGACACTCTAGAGAGCTCAGGTACAAAGGTTAGAGGCTCATTCGTTAGCAACAAAGCACCTTTAGCACCATCTGGCAGGACTACATAACCCAATGTGGCAATCCTCCAAAATGCAAATATCACGAGTATTGAGACCATGAATGTCATCCGTCAGCTTAGATGTGTCAGTCAGGTCTCCAGGATATCAAAGGATCGCTTACCATGCCAGATCCTATAGGGGGAGCTAAAGTGGGGCACGTGCCCTGTCGATGCTCAAAAGGTTTGAGGATCAGCTGAAAACCAATTTTAAACAGTGTGATATCATGCCGAACCTCCTAGAGGGCCAGACAACTGACCGCCCATCTTAGTGTTCCCTGGTCCACCGAGCAGGCATAGTTTTTGAGTCCACATGCACAGCAGCCAGGAACTGATGGTGTGCATGCAGACACGAGATGAAGAGTTCAAAATCTTCAGAAAGTTCAAAATATGAACATGATCAAAAAGATTGCAACATGATCAAAACAACCAAGATGAGGATGCAGATTCCAATAAATCCTATATCTGAGAATAATTAGATAAAAAGTGTGAATTCTTATATTAGAGATATGTATTCATGGTAAGACATTTAGTTGTGTTTCTAACAATTTTCTAATCTGATTCTATTTTGAGAAGAGTTCAATCTTGCGTGTCTTGAAATTGCATACACCAGGCCAAAATCTGTCATTTAACTTTTATATAACAAACTTGCAAAATCAAATTTTAAACTCTTGTGACTTTGGGGTGTTAAAGAATCATTGCTTTTGATATTTTAGGTTTAAAACCTGCTTTTGATTTTATTATTTATAACTGCTATTAAAAATAAAGTTTTTCATTAAAATATTTTGATATGATTACCAAAAACCAAAATGTTCATATATTAGTCATAAATGTTCTTTCATTTATATACAGCAATATCTGGAATAGTATAGATAATTTGCTCCAAAATTTGTCCATCCTGTTCAAAACAAGGTTTTATAATAATTTAATGCATTTTTTTTCCACCCCATAATTAGTTACATTTGTTTGTACACCAATACCTTAACTGTACTACATCAAAAGCCGCACTAATCAAAACCGCAATATTTAAGGTATTGCTGTATAATGAGATTCTTGCAAAACCAAGGGGAAAAAAAACTGCCCAGAAAGAAACAGAAGAAATACAAAAAGGTTAAAAGTTATGAATTAAAATTTTACACTATCAAATTAAGTGTATTAAAGCAAGCAAGAAAAAAAAAAATAAAAATAAATAAAAGTCCTTAAAGACACCCATTCATTTCTCCTATTATGAGAAAGGAAACATATTTTTCTTCTTTTGATAATAAAAAAAATGTTTGGCAGCACTAGCAGTGCAGTTAATTCTTCTGCGTGTGAAGGACACATTTTTATGAATGCACACAGAAACTACACGCCGAGAAAACTTCAAATTAGTTCCACATTTAACCTCATGATTGAATCACACGCTCAACATTTTAGTGCAATGTGCTGTTGTCTGCAACAAGTAATCAAGAGGAAGAACCCAAGTCAAGCAGACTTAATGATTCCATCGTCTGGGCAATAAAGGGGCAAAGTAATAAACCATTGCCCATTTTAGGTTAGGCATTGCACAACTGCCCAAGACAGGTAACCATACTGTCTATAATTTTGAGAAGGGTCATAAAGAGCTTTTCGGACAATTGAACCATTCGAAACGTGTGAACATAAACAAGAATTGTCCGAAAAACCTTTTGAATGTCAAAGAGATGTTTGGCCAAATGGAAAAGACTAAGTTATTTAGAATCTTTTTTTTCACGTTTTAGTGGTCAAAAGAGGGGGGGGGGGCTGTGTTTTTATATTTGAAGTTATTTTTCCCCAGGCAATGCCGGGTAACCATGTTAGTATAAAATAAAGCCCTATTCTGTCAGTAACATGTTTTAATTCCTGACCACTGACAATCCCTTTCTTCCTGATTTCCAATGCATTTCTATTTCCCTTCACATTTCATTAACAATGAATTTACTTTATAATATTCCCCTCACTTTTGACTTCTAAAAGGAGAAAAACTGCTTCCCCTCACTATTGACCCCAACTTTCCATAAAAAGTGTCAAGTGTCATTAAAAAAAAAAAAAACAACTTGGAAAAAGAAAAAGAAACAAAAAAACTCACAGAAAATTAGGTTCTATTATGAGGTCATGAAAAATAGGTCAGAAATATAAATATTATAATCTCTCTATGGATGATTTCAACCTTTTTCAATTTTGATCTGAAAGAAAGTGAATTTGGCTCTCATAGACCTTGCAACATTGTCACACTACCTTCAGATGGTGGTGGGGGATTTGATCAGCCTGGAAGAATACTGAAAAATCTATTTTCAACTTAACCACAAAACAAACAACACAAGACAGAGGAGGGAGGGGAGAGATAATTCCCAAAGAAAGCCGGAAAGAAACGCATATAAAGTTTATTTATAGTGCCGAGTTCAGTTCAGACTGGAGACCTGATGTAACATTATATAATCTATACACAATTTCTGGCATAAATCCATAATGGAACTGTTCGAATGACTTGCATTGTAACTGATAACACCAATCGTTATTCTATTTCCCTTCACATTTCAGGAAACAGTTATTAATCAGATTTAACTCATTTAATGTTCTCACTGTTATCTAACCAACAGAGTTCCTACATAGCAACACACAGTAAATTTAATGAATGCCAAAACTATGATAACAAATAATTGAGATACCAAATACATTTTTATCAAAGAGGAAATCAAGAAAATGCCCATATTAATGGCTTTTTCTAGGAAGACCAATAAAGACTTCTGTATTTTAACACTTCAACCGTAATACAAAAAAAAAATGGTAATTGTTAGTATAGGAGATGCAGAGTGACGTAACTGTTAGCGGCATGGAAAATGGAATATGTGAACCAAGTTAGAGTTTTGGCCAAAGTTGTTTATGTTCACTTCACACTAATACCCTTGGGAAAGGCATGAATCCACTTCCCACCAGCTATGAGTAAATAGCAGGATAGTTGGAGCCTTTTCGCCCTCTAATTTGTTACTGAAACCGCAGCTGAGTGGTTGCGGCCCTATGCACCACAAGGAGTTTACAGCAATAAAACAATCTGTTAGTATGGGATTAGAAGAACCCGGGCTGTCATGGTAAAGGTAGCAAGGCAGAACCAATCCAGTATTACAAGCATTAGCTAATCATATTACTTGTATTTGTTCAACACAATATAAACCAATAGGGGTTGTGTGTTGACAGGTTGTACAGATTCAAATTCAGCTCAAGTCAGAACTCCACAACTAAAGACAAGAGACACAGATGTGATCTAGCATCACCATACATATCTGGCCAGACAGATGCCCTATCACATCTCATCAGTAGCAAAAAGATACCAGATGTTGTAATTGCCAATGTGTTTTATGAAGGTGATGTGCAACAAAATGTCTAGAATGCAATTAGAGTGATTCCAGTTACCTCTCCAACAATCATAGAAGCTACCAAACAAAATCCAACAATGTAACAAGTTATTGCGAATGTCCAAGAATGATGGCTGAATAAAGCCTTCAATTGGAGGACCAGAAACAGTTCTACTTCAGAAGAGATGCTATACACGTGGTTGATTTGTGTCTTAAGTTTGGGACTAAAGTGGTCATACCAACTTCACTGTAACATACTGTGCTCAAACAGTTCCATAATGGACATTTGAAGATTTGGGCTCAGTAATGTTTATTGGTCAAACATGAATGCTCAATTTGAAGAAACGGTTAAGAAATGTGGACAAAGTATGCAAGCAGTTAAGAATCCTCAAAGGATCAAACCTTGTTTGTGGTCAATCTCAGATTGACCTTTTGGCTGGGATAATTGTAAGTATGCATTATTTGTTGATACTTTACTTGAAGTAGCCAGAATTTGTTCTATGCTCAATCCAATAGCAGTAAGTACAATCACCTCATTGACTAACTTTTTTAGTCAATATTGTGTCTGACAATAAAGGGTACTCAATTCACTTCTAGGGTATTCCAACAATTTTGTTCATCAGCAGGAATTAATCATATCTGTTCACCCCCAATTGAACTAGTGAGAGCAGGAAAGATATCAACTGAAGTCATTTTATGAAGTTTCCTGCTGGGTTAATGCACCCAATGGTTCTTCACCTGAAGAAACTTTAATGGGTTGGAAATTATGTACAACTGGCGGGTATAATAAAAAAGAAAAGAAAAGAATTAATAAAATAGAAAGATAGCTAGATTGAAATCAGATAGTGTTTAATTTAATGTTTTTAAAAAGTGATATTTGTAACTTATATTTTTTTTTACGATCTTAGAAAAATGTTAAAAGTATATACGCAAAGTAAATTCTCCCTCTTACTCTCAGCCCCTCTCTATGAATGATACCAAAGTATCTACTGTTAGCGGGATAAAGCATTTCCACTCAGCAGCCGAATATCTCCCTCTTACTCTCCCCATCCTCTCTATGGATGTGGTCCACCACTCACTTTGCGAATAACCAGTTTTTCATCAGCACACAGAGGATTCAGTTGGGGGAGAAAAAAAAACAACAAGTGGGCACAAAAAATGTGTCCATTTTAGCATGAATTTATATTGTAAATCAATCAAAAACTAGTTTTCTAAAAACCTTTCTTGGGGTCACATTGTCGCACACAGATTTCATGGGGTTACAATTTTACACATCTTTTGAATCTCATCTTCTACAAAGCCATCCATGAGAGAAGAGATTGAAAATTCGCAAGAGCAATCACTAAGGACAGCTTTCAAAACAGGATCACCAGTGTACGTTTGGAACTTGTACCGACCAACCTAAGTAGATCAGTGGTTCAACAGCCAAGCAACACAGTGATGTCATAAATGCAGTATTTGTCAGTCCATACACGTGGGTCCGACATCGCAACCAACTCCAGCTTACAGATTTTATGCTTATTTGCTTTAGTAATCTTAACCTCTTGACCCAATTCCTTGAATCACCTCTAAAATCATGAGCCGGCTGTATTAACTGTCCTAGGAGAAACACCAACCTCAAAGAACATAAGAATATCTTGTATGAAGATTTAAAGTAGCTCAAACAAGGGGATTAATTTACTCTTATTTATATGCATTATTTTTACCAAAACATTCCGTTTTATTTCAACTAAGATCATTCATTTCATTTGATTTACATAAAAAAAAATAGATGCATGAAAGTATT
>VCCN01000640.1:544699-565276 GCA_006491835.1 Architeuthis dux
TATTACTGTATTGTATATTAATTATTTGCTACTAAATGATGACACATTTTTTTTAAATTTAGAAATGTTTCGACTAGTTTGAATGAAGCATCAACATCCTAACTTTCTCTACAGCAAACAGAAAACCAAGAATTTAAAAGAAAAAAAACAAACAAAACAAACAAAAAGAACTACAAGCACAATTCCTTCTTTGAATTCCCCACTTTATAAAATAGAAAGGTCTCCTTATGAATGGCATTAGACATGAGGGTGGTTGGGTTCAGGTAGCAGAAAAGGGGGAAAATAAAATTCTCAAAAATACTTGCTAATGAGGTCCTTATAATACACAAGTCAGCAAAATTTTAAAAAGAAACAAAACAATCTGCTAACATTTAAGTATTCTTTAGCTCCTGTTGAATAAAGCCCTGCACTCCAAACCCCAACCCATTCAATAACTGATCAATCAAAATGACTAAGCAAGTTTTTTTTCTCGTCATGTATTAAAAGGAATGTTACCTTGCATAAAAGTGGCGTCAAATTTCCAGTGTAAAAAAAAAAAAAAAAAAAAAAAAAAATTAAATCGTGCTTTTAAAAAAAAAAGAAGAATTTTACAAAAAATTATTCAGATGCAAGAAAAGAGTGGAGAATGTAAAATTCTCAACATCTATTGAAAGGGGGATTGTTTTTTGTTGTTAATAATGGTTAATTAAATCTTAAATATCTTTATAGCAAATTCACATAAAACGCAATCTGGTGTATCTGTATGTGTGTAACACTTTTCACAGATACTACACTAATCCTAGGCAGAGTACACAGATACTCTGATTCTAGACAGATGTACTGATCCATACATAAATAATCCTGTCATTCTTGACAGGTACTATGCTAATATTTAGCAAAGAAAGTTAAGATGTAATGAAAATTCAATTTTTCCAAATAATATTCTAAGTATTTGATACACAATATCAACCTTACAGTATAGTGATCATTATTTCTATATTTTTGTTTAACATGAAAAGAACATTATTCCATTGGGGTTTTTGTTTTGCATGTTATTATCTAAATAGCATTAAAGCAGCACCTGGTTAGCAGACAGCACAAGTTTAACAACACGTGTACCCGATATAAACAAATACCTTAAAACCTGCCTTAAGTCATACCACGTGCAGTCAAAACTAATCAAATACTTACTAATCTCATTTTTAATCCCTCAATGCTTAAAAGCTATAATATAAAAAAAAACAAACAAAAAGCCTATATTTAAATAAAATTTAAGCCGATTTAAGGGCGAGATAGAAAAATCGGCTATGGTTGACCACATCTGGAGAGATAGAAAGGCGACCACTTTCCTCTCTGGGATGAAGTCCAGATTATTGACAGAGAACGATGTTGGAAGCAGAGAGGAAAAAAAAAAAAAAAAAAAAAAAAAAAAAAAAAAAAAAAAAATCAAATCAAATCAAAGAAACACTTCACATCGAAATGTCGACTAAATGCATTAGGCAGACAAGTGCAGAGTTCAACCCGATGTGGCTTCTGCTTCTCAACAGACCTAAACCCAACAAGTCACAGAAACATCCGGGCCCTACGTTATAAGGGTTACCCCTTTAAAAATAAAACTTTTACCCCATCACACTCGGATTTTACACCTGAAAAAGGTCAAAGAATGGATCAGCCGAAACGTTGTGTTTACAAAACAAACAACAAAAAGGATCCGAAGAACCATTTGAATATTAATGACCCTTCTCAAAACTATAGAAAATATCTAAAAAAAAAAAAAAAAAAAAAAAAAAAAAATATCTTCATATTTAATTTTAGTTAAAACTTACGAACAAGCATTGAAACAAATAACAGTAAAATGTAATTTTTAAAAAAGTCTAACCATTTCATAAAGGTATTAAAAATAAAAATAAAACAGAATTAGTGAAAATGAACTCCACAGGTGGTATCCAACGAATTCTCACATTGTTTATTACTTTCCTTCTTAACCGATTTCAACTCTTGGGTGGGCGGTGAGCAACTGGGCAGGAAATGGTGGGTGTTTTGAAATTTTGTTGAGCGGTATAGGCTTTTGTGTATTAATGTCTGTAATTGACAATAAAAAAATGAGTCAATGGCAACATTTCATTATTATTAATTTACCAAGTAGCACTATGATATCGCACATTATGTAGGTGTGTACAGAAATGTGTAAATGTTTGTGTAGGTGTGCATACGTCTGTACTACACTCTATGTAGGTAGTTACATATATACGTGTAATACTCTTGAAAGATTACCAGAAAGAGTTATGAACCCTGTTCATGCAATACAACTTAGTGAATGTAAACCATGGCTTACATCTTGAGTTTTCACAATACACAAATCTCTCATGCAGTTTATGAATGATATATTTCAATTGGCTGTCGAATGTACACACAATTACTTAAAATTCTGTTATCTATTGTTCCTGCTATTTTAACTGATTATTGTATGATTTTTAAAGATCCAACCACCTCCAGTTAAGAAAATTTGTCGCCAACGCTGCATTGATTATTCTTACCAGGTTTATTGCTTCTCCTCAGAACAGTAAATTACCTAGGTGTCTTCTGTGCAACCAAACTTTAAGCAACGAAGCCATTAAACATTCACGCTTGAAATATCATTTACATTCTAAGCCTGCCGACCAGACAAACTGTTATCATAAATTCTTGCAACTTAAGAAAAACATTGATCTCAGTATTTCAGAAGGCAACTATACAGCAAGATAACACCATGATTGCGTCATACAATATTGTGTTACTCGTCGCATAGGCCTGTAAGTCCCACACTATAGGAGAAACATTACTAGTGAACAAACTAAAATCGAGATCTTCGTCTGCTCGAATTTTCCGTCAACAGTCCCTTGAAAATGATGATGACTATGTGAGATTTTTGTACCACACTGAAGTACAAGGGTTGTTAAAAGACAACCATTTGATACAATCATAGAATCTTTTCATACACTCCACTATCCGCTTCTCTGATTGCTGCAAAACATGATATCTTTTTTCCTTAGCGACATATTCACCAAACTTAATGATCTTAATGTTATTGCAAGAAAAGGAAAAAACATTTGTGGGTGGTAAAATGTCCATCACTGCCTTCATTTCTAAATTGGGGCTATATAAGATGAACATTTCCAGACGTCAACTCCAATTTCAATGATTGGATAGCTTGTAAGATGAATTGATTGATGAGGATATAATTACCTATCGTGGCTATTTACAATCATTGCATGACGACATGGTACAGCGATTCCAAGATATTATTGCATTGTCTCTACCAGTTTGGTATATTAGCCCATTTGAAGTCCAAGAAGTCGATTGCGAAGACGATGTGCAAGAAGAATTAATAGGGTTACAAGATGCCACAATGCGATATCGGCAAACAAGGCTTGTGGTATCATTGAAGGGTATTGAATTCTTACCCCAATCTATGGAAGCACATAAAGTGGGTTTTGCTTGCCTTCCCAACATGGTTTCAGCCATGTCAGTACCTTGTTATCTAAAAGTAGAAGTGGGTTGGATATAACACCAAGCGAGGTGACTTGCGGTTAAAGATGACTAATTTTAAACCCAATGTGTTGGCACTAGTTGCATCGCACCAAACACAGGGATCGCATTGAGGATATAAAAAAAAAAATGGTATATGTGCCAAACATTTGATGTTACTACTGTACATTACTTTCATTAAAGAATCTTGTAACGTGAAAGCTGTTCATTCTTATTGTTTTGTAAGAGTTACAAAATATGAATATTTTGAATATTTACTATACAGGTGGACGATGGAAAAACTTTCCATGTGAAAGTGGGTGATGATGCCAAAAAGGTTGAGAACCCCTGTCTTAAATGGACTGCCTTACAGGGCTAAAGGACTCCAACTGCCCTGCTATTTACCCATAACGGGTGTAAGAAGTGTATTCAGGTCTTTCCCAAGGGCATTAGTGCGAAGTGAACATAAACAGCCTTGTCTGAAACTCGAACTTGGGCCGCCGATTCTATTTTCTGTGCCAGTAACTGTTATGCCACTCCACACCCCCTCCTTAGTTCTACAAAATATTTAAGCTAACTTATATGGTCAATTTTCATTAGAATATTCAAATCTTTTTTTTAAACACAAGAATGCCAGTCAATATTATCCCCAATATTTGTAAATTCATATGGTTTGTGTCTTTCTTTGAATGTATCTTAAAATATATACAGGAGTCTCTCAATATAGCGCGGTTTGCAATACAAGGCGGCTGGGTGGTGAATCCCAACATTTTTGCCAATAGTATAGCCCACTCATCCAGAAAACCATGAATAAAAAAAGAATTTCATCAAAAGACTTAATGCCTAAAATATTAAATTTCTTCAATTTGCAATCAATTAACATAATTACAAGGTGTTTTACACATAATTTCATTGATTTTGTGATGAAAACAACACCTTCATCCATTGGGTAGATTTGTTTGGCATTCATAATTGACTTTTGATTATCCCTGGTTCAGTAATAAGCAAGTCTTTCTTGGATCCGAACACCCACATAATAATGGGTAACTACTGTACTTAGCAAAGGTGTTAATGAACATGTCTGACATGAAACCCTTCTTTTAGATATCATGCAAAGAATCTGACAGACAAGCTGATAAGAGCCTTCAGTTGTTTATGCTTTTTCCTTTCCAAACTTCATATTTTCCTTCTTGTCTATTGTTTTTCCAGGGGGGGGGGTGTTCTGCCATATTATAAAAACATCAAATCCTTTCAGCAAGTCCCTATTTTTTTTTTCTTCTCCTGCCACCAACATTTGGAATGCTTTAAGGAGATGACAGCTCTATTGCTCCCATCTTTTCCCCCATCCAAAAGTTACAGCTTGCTTATCAGTACCCACAAGTTTGTTCCTTTATAATTGGCCCCTATCCCTTCAGAAGGTGATACCCTTTTATCAACAAAGGGGAAGGAAAAGAAAACCTTGTTTTGCTTGTACATTTATCAAGTGAATAACAAAGTTACATGTTCTGACAGTGACATTTACTTATGTATATCTAACATTATCTCCCAAAGGAATACTATATTTTGATAACTTGCATATGTAAATCCCCTACAGAAGCTCGGTTAAGGAAGGCTTCTGGCTTTCCTGTAGGGGAGAGTCTGCATGACAAGGAATATATCATTCTCATGGAAATTTCAAATCAGAATCTACCAAAGATAAGCATATTACCTTCTTTGATGATAACAACAAGTTATCTGGCAAAAGATATTTTTATCACCAGTGTTACAAATGATGTACCCGGTGAGCATAAAATCCTTCCCTAATTATGTACAATCATATCTTAAAAACTATTCTAGATAGAGACATCAATGTTGTGCATTACATAAAACAATTAATAGAATATATATATCAAAGACGATTTCAAAAACAAACAGACAGCCAGACTGATCAACCCAACCAAATCGGAAGAATCATATATATATATATATATAGGAAAAATAATTTCTATTGGTTAATAATGAACTGTACAATCAGTTTCACATTGAGATTATTTTTATTTTCCAATATTCACTCTACCAAAGTTATTGAGCATTCTTCAAAAATAAAGGTCTCTTAATATACTTATGTACAAGTGTGTCGCATATTTATTACTACTTTGGAGATATATATATATATTGTCAAATCCACATACAGCGCTGTTTCGTCATCTTACGACTCATCAGTGTGGCTACTGACTATAAGTACCTTGGTGCCTCAAGCCAGGATTGAAACCGGACCTCTGGGCAAGCAGTCCGACATCTTACCAACGCTCCAGGTCACCTCGGCAGATGTAGGTAATTTTTAAACACACACACACACATATATATATATAGCCAGTCTTACAAATAAAGATACATATTTTCTATAGTTTTGAGAAAGGTCATTAACATTCAAATAGTCCTTCAGATGATTGAACTCTCTTGGTGTTCGTGTTCATATCAGCATGTAGACTGAATGCATTAGTCGGACAAGTGCGGAGTTCAACCCGAATCCTACATTATAAGGGTTACCTCCTTTGAAATTAAAAAACTTCTGTTTACCCCATCACATTCAGATATTACACCTGATGAAGGCCAAAGAATGGATTGGCCGAAACGTTATGTTAACAAAAACAAAAAGGAGTTCAATCGTCCAAAGAACTGTTTGAACATATATATAGGTTTGAAATCAGGGGAAAACCTTATGCTCTTGCACTTTCAAGTCAGTTTTCAGTTATTGTGGTATTAAGAAGGAAGGAGACTGCAATTGCTAAGGAACGATGAAATAGTAGCTGCTACCTTATAAGGATTGCCTTTAACCAACAGATAAATGTTTTTATTGGCCACAAAAATGAATATAGTATTACTTTGCCTACATGAAAATGTTATAAAAATAGCCCATAAATATTCCTGAGCTCACTAGAGATTTAAAAAAAAAAAAATTCCACTTATATACTCAAGGTGTTGTGGAGAGGTGACTTCCGGCAGTCTTTCTTTTTCTTTATTTCACTTGGGAAATTTATTATAATCCACTTCCAGCTTGCTAGGCCAGTCAAAGTTTCACCAGAGCCCAATTAACCATACATTTCGGGAACATGTTCCCTACTCTGTCTGCTGCCAGCCTCTCAAGATGCTGGACATTTCCCAGTTTGAATTCAGAGTTGTCTGTCCCCTATACGGATTGTCGACCAAGGCTGAAGAGCCCAGTCTGCCCTGCTACTTACCCATAGCTGGGGGTAGAAGAGATAGATTTATGTGTTTCTCAAGGGCATTAGTGCTAAGTGAACGCAAACTGAATCAGCCAGAGTTTGAAGAGATTCCATTTTCCGTGCTGCTAACTGTTAGGCCACCCACACCTCCCCCACTACAGATATTCAGCCAAAATCTGCTGAGGCATGAATCATCCTCATCTTTATTGAACCATTTATCTTTTAAATACACTGAGTGAAGATAAGTTACATAGAGTTGGACACCAACAACACTGTCAGAATTACTAGTTTAACTGAGCCGTCAAAAATGACAGCATATATATGAAATATATCGATTAATACATGGCATTTTATAAATGTGGATAATAGAAATTTGCATTGCAGTAAGCTTGGAGAATAGCATTCTGTTGACCACAAAAAATTTTAATGACTTTATATTCTTTAAATTAAGCATCTTTATTGCATCATCAGAAAATAAATTCCATTTTACTACGTCAGTTGCGTCCCTTAGCGTGACAGAAGACATCTGCATATTACTAATTATTACATGTGATGATATAGGGATTGCAATAGATAAACATGAATTACACAGACCAAATGTATTTTAGATTATGAATATTAGTTGGGTGTGTGTTTTGGATTGAATTAGGTAAAACTATTTAGATTAAGAGGCTGACTTATTGATTGCACAAGGTTTCTTGGTGTTGTGTTACAGAGTCAGGGATAGAAAATATTGATTTCAATATCTACATTAGTTAAGCTATAGTTTTTGCCTCCACTCATATCTTTCCACCTACGTATGACGGAATACATTTTCATAATCCTGTAAATATACAGGGCTGGCGCAAGGGTTTCATGTGCCCCAGATGAAATTTAAAATTTGTGCTGCCAGTTGTCTAATGACTATTTTTATCAGTTTGTAGTGTGCCTCCGCCTAGGTCTGCCTAATGGACAGGCGGGCCCTGTATATAAATATAAGACTAAAAATGGGGCTCATACAAAGTTTTCAAATGAGCACTGAAATTAATTTTTCGTTCATTATATACTAATCAAACAATGGAAGAAAACAGACGAGAAAAGGATATATCTAGACGAAAGTTTCTTTGTTTCTAACTTATGCTTTTATAGACTCCTAAATGGTTGCACACCACAATGGGGGAACTTGACCACAGGATGAACATAGGATAGGTGGTGACCTCTGGTGACTTCTAGAGTTCAATTTGGGGGTCAGGTCAATTTTGGCATTTCCAAATCTAAGGGAGATGGTGCACCCTATGGGCTGCAAATTTGTGTACAGGGGTAACTTGACCCCATGATGAACATAGGGTTGGTGGTACTGACCTCTCGTGATCTATAAAGGCCAATTTAAGGATTTTCAAAAAAAGGTCAATTTCAAATGAATGCACTAACAATCTGAAAATTAACTTGTACATGTTTATAAAGTTTTCCAGAACATAGTTCCACCATAAAAATGTGCTTGAAGGAGATTGAAAAAGATTAAAATAAATCATTTTGTTAGCTATTAAATCACTGTTTTCAAACTTTAATGCTATGAATAGACTTAGAATATTTTTACAGTCATAACGATGTTGCTTATATTCAACTCTAAATCTATTATAGATAAAATTTTAAAGTAATTTTTCTAATTTCCAAATCTTTTTTCCCTACAATGTCTACAATATGATTAAAATAAATATATATTTTCATGATGTCAAGAACTGAATCAGCAAGACAAAACACGCATTCTACACTTTGCAACCCATTTGGAACTCCATGGCATTGTCCGTCTGAAATAAGATCAGAATCTTCAACACCACCGTGAAGGCAGTTCTCCTGTATGGCTCTGAGTCATGGAGAGAGACAGACACCATTACCGACAAACTCCAGACATTTGTCAACAGATGCCTACCGATGCATCCTGAACATCAGGTGGCCCGGGGGGGGGAATATTTCCAGCGCCAACCTGTGGGAGAGAACTAATCAGTACCCCATCAACCAGGGCGTGAAGAAGCGAAAGTGGGGGTGGATTGGACACACAAGACAGCAGGCACTGGACTGGAATCCGCAAGGCAAGAGAGGAGTTGGGTGGACGAAAGCAGATCTGGAGAAGATCAGTCAAGAGTGACACCACCCCGGCAGGACAGGATCCCAGCTGAGGGGAGTCACACAGAACCACAGTCAGGGGGTGTGGTTATAGCCAGATGCTCCTACACGAATAAACTGAAATATATTTGTTTGGTTTTATCTTGCTATTTTTAGACTAAAACATTAAAGTTTGGCAGTACTTTGTGGCTGCAAAACGTATACCTCATAGCCAACAAAATTAAGAAATGGTAAAAGCAATCTACATGTTGGTCTTGATCAAATGCTGTACAATGTTCACAGCAGATTCCTAAAGAGACAATGTTGTCAGCAAAGTATTTGCAGAAACTTGCAGTCCTGCTTATCAGAAAGCTAATCTGATAAAAGGAAGATAATTGATAATTTTATTCTTAATATTCCTATAATGTCTCAGACAAAATAGATAGTGTTTTTTGTTGTTTTTTTAAGCTACCAGCATTCATAGTTTCCTTTTATCCCCCCCACCCCTGCTTCTTATGAAATACGGACTTAACTTTTCCATCTTGCTTGTGTAAAATGTTGGAACCGAGCCCAAACCATGTTGTACCAAGATTATATTTTTAAACCTTGGCATTGCAATATTGGCACATTCAGAATTTTGAAAACGGAAACTCACTTCCTTACTTTTTCCAGACGGCAGAGTCTGGACTTGTGCCATACGGAAAGGCAACAGATAAAGTATTTCCATTTTATTCTTGTATCATGACTTATGACCACTGATACATTTGTCTCATCACACCACTGCATCATTACCTGGCTGCTCTACGTTTTGACTTGCCGCTACCCTAGTTGTATTGAAGCAGAACGTATACATACTCATTGCATTCTGCCTACGTACATATCCACTACCCAAGGACAGCACATGCTGGTAGTATTATCTTCCTTTTACTTATATACAGTTTTCCCCCATTATCAAAAAAAACAAAAAACAACACAGTTATATATATTACAACCTAAATATTGAGAGGCTTTCTTGCAGGCTATATATTAATAAAAAACCTGTTGTATCTTGTGATAATTTAAGTTTACTAATTTCTTTAATCAAACCCAATAAAAAAAAAAAATAAACAAAGAGATGTCTAATTTTATTCAATGATAGAGACATACTGTCTACAGGAAAACTTTGTTCAGGATTTGCTAGGCAATAAAAAAAAGTCTCTAGAAAAACCGCCCATAGATCAATAGTTGGTCAATCCATACAATAATGGACATTAACGAGAGTGAAAAGATAAAAGGGAAACAGCTGTGACGTTTTCACAGGATGGAAAAAAAAAGAAAGATAGAAGGATAGTTGAAATCCACAAAAACAGTCCAATAAATTTCAGGGAAAAAAAAAAAAAAAAAAAAAAAGGTAAAAGTTGTTGGAAGTTTTTAGGTATTTAATAATATCCGATATTATATAGAATAAGATGTTAGGTTTGGGATCGAGATAGAGAGATATATATAATTTCTATGCAAATGAAACAAGGGAGAGATTATTAACCTGTAGCAAGGCAATTTATTCAAATGCTTACAAAGGCACAATTTAGTTATAAAACTCAAGTAGGATACTTTTAAACAAATACCAGATAATCATTTATTGAATAAAAAAGACAAGTCTTGAAACCAAAATAAATTTAACTAATAACACACACGAGCCAAGCAGTCTTTCATTTAGTCATGATAATTTGTGTTAATAAAGATATATCAGTTCAGGTCAGTGATTCCCAAAGTATATGCCGTGACGCCCCTGTTTAGTTGCCAGGGGCATCATGGGTTATTCAAAAATTTTAATGAAACGAGGCAATTGTATTTCAATGTGCTGATACATGGTCACAATGATAGGAAGCAACATCTAACAGACACATTGCGAATCATCTAGGTCCATCTAGGTGTTGAATTTCACCATTTCAACACTAGATGGCACTCACTCTAGAGACAAGATTCACATTCTCGATTGTTTTAGAACTGTGTCGAACATTCACGGTACATTGTAGTTGCATATAAATAACCACAGATTTTCCACGGCCTCATTGAAGATTGAATCTACTGAATGATTCATTAATTTTTCTATCTAACTAATCTAACCACATGAATGTAAATGCAATGGTTCACTATTTTCTGACTTAGGGCGCCGTGATTCGAAAAAGTTTGGGAACCACTGATTTAGGCAATAAACTTACAAAAGATGTTTACAAACTAAAACTACTGAAATATAACAAGACTTTTAAAAGATCCTACTTACTTTAAGAAATAAGGAGAGACCATTTTCAAAAGGCAGTCATCAAGAATGTAAATAGTCGCATGGGAATTTTGTAAATAGAAATTCTATTTTCAATAGATAAAAACAAAGCTAAATTCTCAGTTAATATTTTAACAGCTGCTCTTTAAACTGTATATCATGTTTAATGTCAGCTATTAAAAAAATGTTGAAGCTGAATTATTCACATTTTAAATATTAAATAATTGACATTTTAGGACTAAAACAAAGGCTGTGCGTGCTCATGAAAAAGAAGAAAAAAAAGAAATGAATAAATTTTATAAAAAATATGTTCTTATACAAGCAGAATAATTAATAATGATTTGGTAACTGGAGATATTCATAAAAGATTTTATAGAGGAATTTTTATGCCAGATGAACTAAGGGTTTACAGATTTTAATAAGGCAAAGAATACAGCAGTCAGAATGTAAACACTATACTATATTGTAGAAATGTTCATCAAAATCTATTTTCAGGCATATTCTACATGTAAAATAATAAACCAATACACTTTGGCTATTATACAGGGAAAATATAAAGGAAAATATAAAGGAAAATGGAAATATAATAATGATCCTGAATATAGAGGATAAAAAAGTTTGCTATCTTAGGTAAGAGAGAATGAAAGTATTTGCTGGCTCACAGCTAATTATTTGCTGCTAGATGTCTTCTGAACTAATCATCTCGAAAGACGAGGGAAGACTAGATGACACAGATGATGCATTCAGCTAACATGGATCAAGACACTTCTAGCAGTGCATCCCCATTAAGTACTTATACATCTCATTTATTTGTATGTCTTGCAGATTGGATTTCAAATGCATGTTGTTATTAAGAACAGTAGAACTGCCTTCTGTTGCGCGCGCACACACATGTAGAAACATCTGGATGAGGACAGTGATCCTCAGAGACACACTGGTTAGGTTGGAGTTCTTTTTTCTCTCTCTCCAAAGCCGACATTTAGGCACAGATAACAGAGAAGTACCATAAAATATTAAAAATCAATAAATTAGGCTTGGAAACTTATTTGTCAAGTATGAAGTTATCAATTTTTAAAGGCAGGAAAGGTTAGTCATTTTTTAAAAATGATGCATCGTTATTTTTGGAAAAAAAAGTCATTTTTATCCTTCATAGTTTTGCAATAGCGACGTTCAATTGATTTCTATGAACGATTTCAATCATATTGCTTGACAATATAACTTCTTCATGTAACACTTTCAACTCAAAAACCTCAACCCGTAATGAAATGCACTCTGTTCGCGCGTTTGGTGTACGTGATCAAAATCCTGCATCATATTACCGGGGCTAGGTATGTGTGTTAAACTGCGTACGTGACAAACTGGACAGATCGTATTACCGCTAGCCGATAAAAGGGGCCCAGATTTGAAAATAGGAGGGAGTTGAGATCTGAAGCAGTTAGTGACAGGTCACACAAAGAGGCCCCACTGCCTGTCAGGGGTGAGGGAGAAGAGAGCCGGTTAGAAGCAGTTAGCAGTTTTAGATTTGAATGCGGCAGGTCAGAGGCGAAGTAGTTGGCTCTTTCACCCGGATGGGTGAAAGAAGGAGGAGGAACAACCCTTGATTTTTTTAGTAGTAATTCAGAAAAGTGACCAACTCATTTAGAAAACTAAATGAAACAGAATTCCGTACCTTGAAGTGACCCGCGAACCGGCCCAGAGGAGACTCTTATATCGACGGAAATAAAACCACAATCCATGGGAGAGTCTTTTCTCCGAAATTAATTTCCCTCCACAGAAAGTTCAGTTCCCATCAACAGACCCGGAACGAGACATCATCATCTCTCTTATCATCCCTCTCGTATCGGCGTGAAGAAACGCAGATCGGCATTATACTACACCATATTACAATCATTATTTACTAACTAGCTAGCATAGTACCCATAATGACAGGATTATTTATATATAGATAAATTATACAAGTATATATATATATATTTTAGTATAAATGTATTTATTGCAAACAAAAAAAAAAAACACATGGTACCAGAAACGAAACAGACTTTTATGTTGATTTTCTACAACTCATATTTTATGTTTTTTAAATAATTTTAAAAACAATATGGCAACAAAACTGGGTAAAAAAATGAATTTCTTTTTTTAAAAATGAGAAAATCAATTTTATTCATTAAAAAAATCAGAGATGATTATATTTAGTGCAATTGTTTTCCATGCCACTACTAAGACATCAGCAGTAGTAGTAGTAATAGTGATGTATATGCAAACACTCAGTAGAGCCTTGCTTTACACCCTTCTTATCTTTCTGTTTGCTTTAGTGTGACAAACCTTTATATTATAAGATTTCAGCCTGCCTCACATTCATACATTCACCAGGGAGCAAACTAACATTAAATAATTAAGTTTGAATTTTTGATAATTAAGATAATTCAAAACATGTTATTACTTAAAGCAAATAGGCTGAATAACTGCAGCCTTAGAACTAATTTGTGCATGTGTTGTAGGTTTGTCTCTAAAACTTTATAAACAATTAAAAATGTGCTTTCCTAGCATGAGGCAGATATTTGCCAGCTGACGGAAGAAAGTCAAAAGTTGGGGCAAGCTTTCAATGCTCCATCCCATAACAAACCTAAAAATACACTTTCAACACAGGCATAATTAGCAACCGTAAGGAAGTGGGGTCAAGTAAAGACCAGCACCACCTTTACTCTTGGTGGTACCGATCTTTACTTGGTCCGATTATTGGATGGTACTAATCTTTACTTGGTTCAATTGGGTGGTACTGATCTTTACTTGATTAGGTTAGTCTATTAAAACATTCAAAGAGATCCTAGGTACATTCTCGGGCACGCCCGTGCAGGCACCCTGTTTTAAATCGTGCAGACCCCATGATGTTTAATAAATTGTTGTAAAACCTATTTTTGTTTTTGCTCACTTCAATTCTTACCCGGGTGGTGCCAATCTCAACTTGGCCTCATTGGGTGGTACTAATCTTTACTAGGGGACCTTGGTGGTGCTGATCTTTACTTCATCCAGGAAATATTCAAATCTAAGCAAGTCAAGCAGGAGTAGTTAAAAATGGATTTTGAACTTATAATCATTAAGTAGACAACTTTTCTTAACCAGAAATAACAACAGCAGTTAGACCAGATGTCCCCAAACTTTTTAGACCATTAACCCCTTGAGCCCTCATTGAACCCCAGGGCATGTACAAAAAATAAGTAAATAATAGACCGGCAGTTTCTATATGCATCAGTGAGGGAAACTCTACCACACCCTGCTTTCTAATGTGGTTCTGGACAATGAAGCTGCAACTTTTGGTTGTCTCTATGCAGGGTTATTGTATCAAGAGGTAGGTTTCAGTAAACAGAATATAAAATAGACAATCAAAATTAATTATATATACAGCAGAAATGTGTATCAGCAACTTGTATTTGATGTATTTTTATTTATTTCAGATTTTGAACAAAAACAATTTCAATCAACCCCCAATCGGCCCCTTGGATAGTTCCCAGCGGTCATTATCAACCACATTGGAGACCCTTGAGTTAGACTAAGTATTTCATGTCAGACTGTATCCCCACAAGTCAATATGCTGCACTAACAAACAAGATGTACAACTTTTGATTTTACTTTTCAATACTTGTAAAAGGAGCAGCTTTAACAAGCTTGTGAAGCATTCTATGTTCAGGATATCATCTCATTTTCTGGACAATTAACTAATATACCATCATGTGATAGTAAATATGTCAACAAGTGTGCACACACACACACACACACATGTGGAGCATGCTATTCGCATGCAGAAGCACCGCATGCCAAGACACCTGCTGTATGGAGAGCTGACATGTGGTAAAAGACAGAGACGGACTAAACAAATGCTACAAAGATTCCATCAATACCAAGTCCAATGGTGCAAGATGAAACCAAAGGATCTGGAGGAGTATGCCAGAAATCAAGTCTTTTCAGAGTTTAGAGAGGCTGGGGGGTCAAAACACAATGTCACAGGGCAACACGAGGACAGATCCCGACTTCCAGAGTCATCTGACAGTTCACACATGAATATATAAGAAGTCTTCTTTGGATCTGAAAGACAACCACACAGCTTTTTTTTCTATTTCTCTTCCACTTAAAGGTAACAATTTTGCTCATAAAAATATCCTCTACCCACCACTTGTAACAATGGACTGTTTCACCTAACCAAGTTAAGTTTCTTTTCTAAAAATAAATAAATAAAAAAAATCATCTCAAAGAAATTTAAATATATCCATCTATTTTTTCACGGAGATTGACTGGTATATTTGTGAGTGAGACAGAGAGAGACTCCTACCATAAACTGATATTTAGCGAGCCACTCCCAGACTATTCACTTGTGTAATGTGTTGTTACTGACTGTCCTATTCATATGGTCCTTGTATCAGACTAAGATAAGGTTAGTAATTTTTTTCTATCACTCTATATTAGTTCACTTTTCTTGTTTATGTACAAGAGAGCACATATGTGGATTCAATGAGTAAGTATTATCCAAACATTTGGGATCTAGTGTTTTCAACCATAATTCAGGCCATCATCAAGATCAGGAAAAAAAAAAAAAAAAAAAAAAAAAAAAATCATTTATGTTACCTACTTATATTTTGGCTAACACAAAGAGTCATCAGCCAATGAAGAATTTCTGATTGGAACTTGGTAAACTTACATCAGAAAAAAAAGAGATTATAAACATCATAGGAACCAAGCAGATCAATTCAGTAAGGCTTCAGTATTGCATGTCAAGCCATAAGAAAAGAGACAATGGTGGTAGATTGTTCTATTTTTGAAAGCAAAGAAAGATAAATGAACTTTGAATAAAATAAATATATGTCAATATATATTAGAATTGTTGACATGACCAAGTATCATACATAAGTATCAAAGTAAAGTGATAAAGTTTTAGAAAGAAAACCGCAGCCAGTTTTCTGATTAAAGATTTAGAACTACTGATAAGCTGAAAAGAGGAATGGTTTACAAGGGTATTTGAGGATTACCGCTCACTGCAACTCATCTAAGTCACAGAACTGTCCATATCAAGCTTCTGTAGACGGCCACCTACTCATAATAATTGCACATTGGACGCAGTGTAAAATTTGCATTTAAAATAAACCCAAAATCAAATGCCTGTCTTATATACCAGCATGGCATTTTACAAACTTATTAGTTAAAGCTAGTGGGAACAGTAAGTTAGCATGGCTTCTTGTAAGACATTACAAGTCTTAAACTTTGCTGATTGAAGTAAGTGCATTTGATAATCTGAATGAATCATATAGTGACGATATTTCACTCATCAAATCTATATAACTAAGTTTAGTCTGGCACAAGGCCACAAGTGTACAATACCCAGTAAGAATCAAACTCACTACAGTTATAATGGTCCTCTAGGATAGCTCGATGTCAAGGCATCCAAAATAGATATTTACTAAGCTTATTTTAGTTGTGTTGTGTTAATCTTCCAAATGAAGAAGGCCTGTTTACCGTCTTGAAAAACGGCATTCAAAATCTTGGTTTTTCCCTGGATTCAAACACGGACCACTGGTGCCAGTGGGAAATATGCAATTACCTCAGTGATTACAGCAGACACCCATCAAACCCACAGAGAAATTTACAGTTAAACGATTGCAAAGATGAAACAGTACCAACTTGCATCACTGCACTTCAGATATAACGCTATTTTGTGCAAGGATTTATTAAATTAATGAGGAGAGTCTCTGCTTCATTTTTTAAATTCTTTTTTATTTATTCAGAGAAAAATCATCAAGTATAATGTGGCCAAGGAGGTATGACTCAAAAAGAAACAAGTGGCTTCATATTTTATGGTTGATCAGATCTAATTTATGGTGAGAGTGGCTGAGCGGTTAAAGACACTGAGAATGGGACCAGTGAACAGAGTTCAAACTCTAGCTGGGAGAGT
This sequence comes from Architeuthis dux, assembly GCA_006491835.1. Classification (NCBI taxonomy): domain Eukaryota; kingdom Metazoa; phylum Mollusca; class Cephalopoda; order Oegopsida; family Architeuthidae; genus Architeuthis; species Architeuthis dux. Next base: position 561,672 of record VCCN01000640.1, read on the forward strand.
TTGTGTTCACTTTGCCCTTGGGAAAGGCACATGTGTTCATCTCTTCACCCCCTGCCAACACACCATGGGCTAGCATTGCATGGCAGGGTAACCCCCTGGCCCAAGTCTAACACTTACTTGGGGAAAGCCAACAACAGACCTTAAAGGCTGATAAATAAATAAAAATTATATATTTTTTTAAACGATACAATTTTACAAATAATAAAATAAATTTTTCAAAATCAGATAAAAAATTAATTTTTATAATTTCACTTCATGCCAGATGATGATTTAAAACAGTAATGAAAAAAGAAATTTGAATTTCACATCACTAGTTTTTTAAAATTCAAATTGTTTTGTTTATTCCATTTCCAGTAGATTTCTTGTGGAGCATAAGGCTGCACCCGCTTTGCTACAGTTTCAGTTGCAAGTAGCATTTACGGGATGGAGTTGCAAGCACCCCCTCCCCCCTTTAACTGGGTTTGGGACTTCTTTAATTAGAAAGAAACAATTATTTTAAGAAGATTTGTCATAATGATGAGAGGAAACATGTTTGATCTCTTATAGCCAAACACAAACCTCAATTTCTATGATACTAATATGTCCCAATCGCCTAAATTTATTGTCACATAAAATTTAAACTTTGCTCGAGTCATCTATTTCAAGAGTAAAGTTTGCTGTGACAGCATTTTCAAAGCTATTCATAAACTTGATTGAAATAAAAGAATTTCTCTAGTTACACAGAACAATGCAACAATTAATATAAAGATTTTCAGCTGACTATGAATTGAGGATTCACATGAAATTATTTGGCTTTCAACTGACCAACTTCTGATAACAGAAAATGGTTTTCTATAAACAAGACTGATTTATTAGCACGAGAAACCAGGCTATTTTATACCAGTTTATTAGCATAGTGTTTTTAAGAGGTACCTCAATTCAAAACCGCTGGCTATAAATGCACCGTTTTGGCTACTTAGGTCACATACAAATAAAAAGAATCAGACTTTTAGTACTAGATTGATAGATGAAAATTATTATCAGGAAGAGCACGAATACAGACCCCACACTATTATTCAGTTGCAAAGGCTGTTTTGGGGATTCTTTAGGTTAGCACATTTTAGGGGTACCTTAATTCAATACCTCTGGCTACAATGTGCCGTTTTGGCTACTTAGAGGTCACACACAGATAAACAGAATCAGACTTAGTATTATATATAGATAGATAGATGGAGGGAAATCAGATCATTATTTAATGTTGGACCAGTTGCCTTAAATGGTGTTCCTTTATTTCTTGAATTTATGCTTTCCAGCCATCTGTAATTATTTTTGGCGATAGTCTCACCAAGTCAAAATCCAGTGACCTAAATTGAAAGATCACCAAATGACTTGTCAGTTTTGACAGATGAACCGAACTTTGTAGAACATAGAGAATTAAAAAAAAAAAAATTTAAAGTATCTTACATGAGACATGTTGACATGTATACTACTTGGATATTGAAATGTTTGTATGTACACAAATTAACTAATTGCAGTGAGTATAGGTACTAGACCATTTACCCGACAAGCTTGGGATCGGAGAGGACCCATATTTCTGGACCAAGGCTTAATATATACTAAAAAAATAAAATAAGCAATGAAAATTAAAAGAAAGAAATTGTACTTAACCGATACAAATCAATCCACTTCTAATGCTGGGTCAGTTTGATCTTTAAAATTCTTAAAATATAGGATGAAAAGTAAACAACAAAATTGTTTTTAACGTATACAAATTAATCCACTTCGAAAACAGGGTCGGTTTAATGTATATTAATCCACAAATCTTCATCTGAAAACAATTCAACATCTGGGCGACAGGTAGAGGAAGTGGGGGTAAGTGTACACAGCAGCTGTCAAACTAAAGCTCATGTGCAACACGTGAAAATTAAGCTGCCGAGCGGGTAACTATTACAAAGCCCGCCAGATTCAAAATTAGTCAGTTAAAAAAAATAAAAATAAAAAAAGAATAGCTGATTTTCTAGTAATTCTAGTTTTCTGGAAGCCAGACAAATGGTCTGGTACTGTAGTATGAAAAAACTTCCCCACTGTAAATATGTATTCCTTTCCTCAAAGCCAAACAAAGAAATTATGCTTTGATAGAAAGATCCAGATGTCTATTCACCATTTAGCTGTATAGAAGTTAGGGCACATGCAGAAGGAATCGAGTAGTGTATGGGAGAAATGCATAAAGAAAGAACTGTCAACATTGTAAAAGGATTTCTAACACCACATGACGAAATCTTTCATTCATTTAAATTTAAAGAAGAATTATTATTATTATTAGAATAATTCTTCTTCTGTCATCTAAGTATTTTCCCTGGGTTTCATGACCTTACATCACCTTTCAGGTAAACTTGTTGGAACTGCTGACCAGACAAGAAGTGTTACATGGAGCAAAACATGATAGTCTGAAAGTGACAGATTTGAAGAATATGTTACATGTGGAAGAACTTCCCGTCCCAGCACCATGAGCATTTGCTGCATCGCATTTGCAACTTGAGGATGAGCATTGTCATCTGCATAGACTTCCTTGCCCCAAAATGGTATTTTCTGTTCTAATGTGTTATTCAAATGAGTTGGCCGATTCACATCTAATTTTTCTGCAAGTTCACGTGTTGTTGGTGCTGTATCTTTCTCCAATTCATCAGTTTTCAAGTTTTGAGTCTTCCAAAGTATTCTTTGACCTTGAACTTTGCAAGCCATACCCGAAAACCTGCTTGTAAATACTGCATCATTACCATAAGCTTCAGTGATCCATTGCCTTAGCTTCTATTGCAGTTTTTCCAAAACCAAACATGAAGAGTAAAGAGTGTTGAATGTGCATTTAATATTCTGCCATGATTTTCACCAAAATAGAGTGAAATTATCACAAGCAAGAAACCTGAGTAAACCTCAAAGACATCAAGATTCCCAAACATTGAGCAAAAGATGACAGTGGGAATATCTGCATCAACCTATAATCTTAAGAGTGAGTCAGATATAAGGCACACCAGAAACTGGCTGCCAGGATGAGAGAGAGAGCACTAATGGAGAGGCTGTGCCTGTAATCTGGGCACGACACCATAGTTCCATCTAAGCTGTGCACACGCACACATGTTTTGCAACCTGTGCACAAAGGAAATCAAATGTGCACACAAAGGTTAATTACCTAAAATAATTTAGCTTTGAAATTGAATGAGTTTTGATTTAACCATTTCCAGCAATTTTAATAATAATCTATGAATTGATGGGTTATTAATTATTCTTGACATTGCACCACATAAAAATAAGAAATACACATCGATGTTTTATTTAATGGAACAACTGAAGAAAATAGTTCAAAGTATAGAATAGAATTTTAACTAAATACGTTACTTCATAGAATGCAATCATACTTATATTACATTAAAAGATGCCAATACTGTTTTATTAGCCATGAGAGATGAGAGGCTGTGCCAAAATTATCTTGAAACAATTTCAAGTTTACATTTGCACTAGCATTCAGTGCACACATACTTTTGTCAAAAGGACAAGTTTTTATGGACAGTGACTATTAAAAATTAGAGGGAACATTGCTTGACACATGGACAAGTTGATAATTGATAGAT
>VCCN01000640.1:573053-583572 GCA_006491835.1 Architeuthis dux
TAAAGACTTGAAGGTGAATGACACTGAAATAGTTTAAGAAACGCTGGTCTAGATGTCAAAGATTCCTATGTAGATGCTTTTTAACAAAAATATGTAATATTTTTATTTAATTTGCAGTAATAGAATAATCAATATTTTTTCAATGAAATAAGTAATATTTTAATAGAGTAAATGTTGACGATTAGAGTCACATTTGATTTATCAATTATGTAATATATTTCCTAGATTTTAGATACTAGTATGTATATCTGGACAATCTAGATGTTTTTAGATGGTTTTTTTACTTAATTTTAGATGTAAATTTGAAAATAAAGTTGGCAACAACAACACTAGTCACGAGGTACGCATGCTCACGATCACGAATGGCGGCTATGTTGGCATTGAAACAAGAAAAACCCTTGAAGAAATGAAAAATTACAATTTTTAAATGAACATTTTCCCTTCTTAGTAAATATGCGTCATTTGTTTGCTTCGTCTAAGTCTTTCGTGTCGATTGGTCTTCTTCTCCGTCCGCTCAGAGCTTTGCATTATGTGCAGGGTCAATCGCCAGAACCTAAAGTCCGAGAATATTTTTATTACATTGATCATCAAGGACAGGTAAAAACAATTATCGAAAAATATACCTTAAAACTTTGACAGTTTTATTTTCAATGATTGTGTTTGTAAATACATTTTCAGGTGATATAAATTGATTTACTGCAATTACTTATTTTGAAACTGTCATTTTATATCAAAACTATCAGTTGTCAACAATACCCAGGGTTTTTTTTCGCATGCTGGACTGAACTTTTTTTCTTGTTTATTTCTTCAACAATCATAACAAACAACTTAGATTTTAAATGTCTTATTTAACGTTTGGTTAAACTAAATATTTCTAAATTTTATTGGATAGATTTGTTATTTTGTTAACGGTAAAGAGTCATTAATATTCCAATTTTTGTTCGGGCAATCGAATCTCTTCTTCCCAACTTTGATGTTTTTGTCAACACAACTGGGGTGGCCATCTCCAAACTTCCCAAAAAGTGGACACTCTAGCCCTATTTCCCAACCCATGGGAGCCCACAAAAGATATTACCGGAGGAGGGGTATTTCCAAAAAGGAGGATATTGCAGACTGAAAAGAAGGACTTAGACAGATTGACTCTCTTATCAATTTTCAATACTTATCGAATAAAGGATGAAGTTTTTATTCCAAATTTCGGGAAACAAATATTTTTTCATTGTGATTAAAAAAACACTCATCTTACAGTTTCCGTAAATTTGATTTATTTTCACAAGATCTGTCCGATATTTTTACATTACTACGTCAAGCCCATGAACATATAAATTCTGTTTTTGAAAAAGCTAAATATGAGTTTCTGTAAACAAATTTCAATTTAAAAATGCGAAAAAAAAAAATACTGCCCTAATTGCCAATATTTTTCATTCATTTGGTAAAATATGATTTATCGCTATTGTCCATGAAAAGAGAAATCTTTTTTATAGAGAATCTTTAAGTTTTTTTATTTTGTTTCTGTTATGATCAGTTAAAATCTGTTCTCACGTGATGTACTGTAAGCAAAGATATGCAAAAACTGAAACCAAGGGAGATTTTTTTTTTTTTTTTTTTTTTTTTTAAATTATTATTTTTGTTGTGATTTAATTGGCCGAAATTTTTCTATGGATGGACATAAACGTAAATTTTCATGTCAACAAAAGAGGACACAATTGCTGTCATAATCTCAGTCAGCCCTCTTCTTATTGACAAATAGCGACTTCCGTAATATGTAATTACCGCTTAAGATTTCTTATCTCGCGGCAAACAGAAGGTGTTGACAGATATTTGACACCAACGTGAAAAAAAGAGGTTTTTATGTATTTTTTGAATGGAAAATGGTAATTATTTTTTTAAGGATTGTTCAGTAATGATGAAACTAAGTATATCTAATTTTTAAAAAAACATCGGAAGAATTGTTGATTTTTAAAAAAAATTTAAATTACAGAATTCAAATTTTTTTTAAATTTCCAAAAAGGTCAACAAAATGGTGGAAATTTTAGTTTAAAACTTTAAATTGACTTTTAAGAACACAATTCTACGTTGAAGTTTTTTTTTTTTCCGGACACATATTTGGACTTTGTAATTTTTTTCTTATTTTTGTTAGAAAGAATAAACAACAGTTTTTAAATTTTCATTTACGTTTTAAAATGTGGTGTCCGTAGTGCGCAGAAATACCTAAATTAAAGTCTGGCGCGAGGTCGCAGAGGACAGTGCTTAAAAGCCGGACTGTCCAGCGTAAAGCCGGTCCTCTGGCCACCCTACACCAGAATCGGATGTGAACATGCAAATGCATGAACAATAATAACAGGCAAGAATATTGAGAAATTTTAGGAGACTTGCTGTCACTTGATCTCCAGCAAAAGCCTCTAGGTACAACTGGCAGGAAAATTCATTCAATATTAATAAAAGCAAAGATTGACCAAGTGTGACCGTCCCAGTGGATAAAAAGGGTAAAGCTGAAGGAGAACGAGAAGATGGGATAATATCAAGATCTTGCTCGAGAACTGCAAGAGCTGTAGAAAATGGGAGGGAATCCCTTTTATGGCTTTCCCTTCTTCTGTTCTAAGTATATCTGAGGTGATTTGAATAAGTTTTTCAGTCTGACCCCAAAAAGGTCAAATTAACGTGAGGTTTGTGCCGGACGAAGGACAGTGCTTAAAAGCCACCCTAAACAATGTCTGGCCACCAAGGTAAACATTTTCTTTGTCGGAAAAAATGGTTTGCCTTTTATTTTGAACTAGCAGGGATACCTGGCAGTGGCATTGCCTGGGAGAATATAACACAGGAAAATAAAGCCTAATAGTTTATAAATTTTTCATAAAATTAAATGTTCGTTTTAGTCAATTATTTGCACACACTCCCATGTCAATTTTAGTATTGTAGTTAAATTGTAGATAGAAACCCCAAAAGCGACAAATTGCCGGAGGTAACAAAGGTCACAAATACATATAGTATTGAAAGCACAGAAAATTACTTTCAAAAATTATTTTATTTCTAATTTTTTCAAATATTCAACTCAAACGAATATTTGCACATGGGTCTGCCTGGGTGTGTGTGCACCCGATTTGAGAAAAAATATATGCAAAAGTATTGAAATATCATCCAAAATGCCCACATGTACACTCAAACCATTTTTTTGAATCAGTGGTTTGTATTGCAAGAAGAAATGTATTAAAAAACATATTGTTTTACTGTGTTGTCATATTTGAAGTTATTTTTCCCCTGGGCAATGCCAGGAAACCCTGTTAGTATTTTAATAAAGTGAATATTTTTTTTGAAAATACGTGGGTAAATCACCAGAAAATTATCAAAAGAAAATCTTAAAATTCATTAAAATCTCAATGGGCACTATATATTTATCTGTTAAAAGTCATTTGAAAGACAAACGTCTGAAGGAAGTTTTCTCTCAATTTTTACTGTTATTAAAAAATATTTGGGGAAAATGAGTTGTCTCCCTTACATTTATTTTAATAAAAACAAAACAATTAGCTCATTACCTCACTGTGAAAAGATGTGCCCCTATGCCAAATATCAGCTTTCTAGGTGCAAAATTGTGCCTTACAACTGCTTCAATTGGCTAGAAATGACCTGGTGACCTCAAATGACAACTTCAGATAGCCCATGACCTTTACTGTAAAAGGATGTGCCCCTATGTTAAATTTCAGCTTCCTAGGGGCAAAATTATAGCCTTCAATTGGCTAGAAATTACCTCCGAGGTCAACCTCATAGCCCATGTCCTCCACTGTAACAGGATATATCCCTATGCCAAATTTCAGCTTCCTAGATGCAAAATTACCTTCCGGTTACGTCAGACAGAAAGTCAGGGTCCAGTTTAGCATTATAATTACATTGTAAATAGAACCCCACTGTAAAACCTTTACAAAATCACTCAGCCTATGTCCTCCGCCATGAAAAGATGTACTGCTATGCAAATTTTCAGCTTCCTACATGCAAAAATCACGGCCTACAAAGTGGAACACAGATGGATTTTGAGTTTTATATAGTGATTATACACCTCAAGAATGGATGGGTCAAAATGTTGTGTTGACAACATCAAATATGGAAAGAAGAGATTCGATTATCCGAATGAAAGTTAGAATTGTTAAAGTTATCATTCCAGTTTTCCTATCAATCATTAAATTTTAATGCATTTATTTAAATTTAAAAAAAAAAACTGCTTCGGTCAGGATCACCGATAATTTTAGGGAAAAAAAATGCTCACAGCGGCACAGCTGAAGAAGGGGGTTGGGGTGATTTTTAAATTGCCTCTGGGCCCTTAAATTTCACGACCAAAAAAACTTAAAAACAAAGAACTTGTTTTGCCTAATTCGGCTTTGTGTATGACCAAACTACAAATACAGGTTGAGTACCCCTTATCCGAAACCCTGAAAAGCAAAATGTTCCAAAATCCGAAACTTTTTAAACACCAACATGACGTCACAAGTGGAAAATTCCACACCTGACCCCATTGTAGTATGATTCAAAGATGAGAGACAAGGCCAATTTCTAAGGCATTTAACTCCTGACTACAGTAAAAACTTGGTTATCTTTGTGTAACTCTTTAGAAATGTAAAACTATATTTACATCACTAATGATGAAAGACGAAACAAATCCCAATGAAAACAAATTATTTTCACTGCCAGACCTACGTGCATTAATCACTGTATTTTTTTGCTTATTTTTTAATCTGTACAAAGATATTGTTGAAATTGTCAAAAAAGGTTGCAGATACCCCTATGAGTCACAGTGATAAGAAAAAGTGTTTATATTTATCTATAGCACAGAAAGTAAAGCTGTTGAAAAAAACTGGACAGAGGTATAAGTGTGATATCTCATGTTTTTGCAAATATTCAAAAATCCGTAACACTTCTGGTCCCAGGCATTTCTGATAAGGGGTACTCAAATTGTACTGGTCTTTGTTTGTTTTTTATACCTTTCTTTTATCTTATTTTTTATTGACATTTAATATTTTGTAAATTTGTGGTGAAATTGAGATATTCTGATGAATGAAGATCTTTAAATATTTTTTAAAAGTTTAGCTTAGTCTGGCATAAGGTCAACTGGAGAGAAATGGGGTAGAAAGATGGTGTTGCACCCATCCTCCAAGTGGGGCGGGCCTACCTGGCTGCCTTGAAAATCAGCAATCAAAACCGTAGCTCGAACACAAATTTCTGTCGCTGGCACAAAATACGCAACTAATCTTGTCCATGAGATAGGTCAAATGAAAGTCTTTAAGGGAGTGGTTAAAGGAAAAAATCACCTGATTGAGTTACGTAAGTTGCTGTAGCTTAAGATAGAATGAAAAGATGAATCAGCCTCCTCCAAGTTTTGGCTTCATGCTAGATTTCTTTTTTTATTAAATATACGCATTGTGTTACCATGACAACAGAACCACTCAAAAATAGCGTGAGGACATTAGGTATCTGCTGGGCTAGTCACGTATACCAAACTACCTATCATCATTGCTATCTGTGTTGGTTTATCTGATAATGATACTAAAATGATAAAAGATATATTGCTCTTGTAGATTTTAAGATTAAGGAAATGTCCTAGATCTGATGATATCCGTAATAAAATAAATATTACTCCCTCTTTTTAGTTCATTTCATATTGTGGATACACTTTTGTAAAACTTTTTCCAGCATCATCAGTCTTTTCAAAGTCATGATTATTATAAGAGTAACAGTATTTTTTTTATTCAGGTAATTATCACTTTCAAATCATTAGCTATTCATGGAGCAAATTGGTCTGACCTTTTTGTCAGGGGTTACTCTTTTCAAGTTGTTATTTTGCTATTTTTAAAACCCTTGTTTCTTTTTAAATGAAATTTGATTTTTTTTCTATGACTTTAAGCTGAATACAGACAAATATTTTTAAAGATATATTTATAATCTAAAATAAAGCAAAAGTTGAGCCAGAAGCATTAAATAAAATGAAGCCATACAAATTACGAAGTATGCATGTAATGAGATCTCAGTAATTTTCATTCCAAAAATTTAATTTATCACAATATTTCTGTTGCTTTTAGTTTAGGAGGAAAAATAGGTCCACATGCATAGGATAGATTTTTTTCACCACCTGTCTTTTTCTTAATCCTTGAAGTGTCTATTTTAAGATTCTGCCAGGTAACAGGCTGAAATAATGTCCCGTTTAACCTTACATTTCACCTATCAAAAACCCAAACTAGAATCCCCCCAAAATAAAACATTGTATAACTTTTGAAGTAAACAACATAACAGAGACAAATTAACACATTTTCCATACAATTTTGACCCGAGGAGTTCAGTGAAATGGCTATTGTTAAAGCTAAGCTCAGGTCGCACTTATGATCATCGCCGACTGGATTTAATCAAATTGGCGATCCTTTCAGTCCAATCACCAACGATTTTATCGCTGACCGACTGTGACATAGGTGTTTTTACAATACGGAAAATCATTTGCAATTCAGTCGTCAACTGGATTGTAATGATAGGAATGGTTCTATTTTCTATGATTCAATTTAACATCACTTCCTTTTCAACTAAATAAAAAATAAAATCATGTATGGAAATATACTGCTAAAATAGGAAGCTATAATTTGATTAAAAATGTCTATTTTTACATTATTTTTAGGAAAATTTAGATGTTTTTATATTATTTTTGCCTCATTTTTGGATGTAAAACTATCACATGTTGTCTTTTCGATAATGAAAATTACGATAAAAGTAAACATTGAATTAGAAAATTGTCAATTTTGTATTAAAACAAATTATTGTTTGCTCTGTAGTTTTGTGATAAATTTATTGTGTTTAGTATATCTAAAATATTGTTTGACGAATCGGTACGCTGGGAGAAAAAGCTTTTGTTAGTTTAATAAAAAAAATTGTTTTACGAGGGGACGGGTAAATAACTTGTTATGGATTGGAATATACCATAAATTACTTGCGAAAAGTTTTATTTCAATTTATTTTCAAATATTCGACTCATTTGTAGTTATCCTAGTTTTGAATAAATTAAATAAAATAAAATTTTGATTAAATTATATTTGCCGCAAGACTTTTTGCAGTGATTGGGAGTCGAGTCTTAGCGACATGAGTACCTAATATCTCGATCCACGATTAAAAATACGAATCGGCGACTATTTGCAAAAAACGACCTGAGTTCAACCCTGATTGGATTATAGTGTGACCTAAGCTTAGCTTTAGATCCAAATACATCTTGACTAATTCATAGAAAAAATACACCTTATGCACGTGGACCTATTTTTTCTCTTGAACTATTTCTTTTTCTTATTGATTGATGAGTTTATTTATTTGATATTTGGTTACACAATTGTTCATCAGATTCTACATTCATCATAAAAGTAAACCTATCTTGACTCTAAAACCAGTGTTTTTTTCTTTTCTTTTAGGTCAAAGCTTGTCAAAGCTAGTATCTTTTTATTATTTATTTTTATTAGATGAAATAAATCATTATTATTAATTTTTACCCCTGAGTGGAAGAGCCCAGTGTTAGGGATAGAAAAATACAAAGGTCATTGCTCATATAATATTAATATATTAACTTACAATTGAGTTGGTATCAGGGATGAGGATCGAACCCACTAACAAAGGCCAGCAAGATTAGTTTGCTTATCATTGCTATACGACGTGCATCCTGATCTTCTTTTTTTCCATATGATTACTTAGCATAGTTTTGTATCAAACCATCAATAGTGGGAGATCCAATGAGTATTGAACCCACTAACAAAGGCCAGCAAGATTAGCTTGCTGATCATTGCTATACGACATGCGTCCAGGTCCATTTTTTTTCGTATTATTTATTAATGTAGTAGTTTTGTATCGACCATCACTCATGGCTGATCCAATGAGAATCGAACCCACTAACAACAGCCAGCAAGATTAACTTGCTGATCATTGTTTTACAACATGTGTCCTGATTTTTTTTCATATGATATACTCGTTGGTAATCTTTAGTCTGACACATTCAGGAGAACAGCAATTTTGAATGGCTAAAAGTGGCTAGATTTTTCAAAATATTGCTTCGTTTTCAAATAACTTTGTTCTTGATCTAAAGATACCGTTCTTTATATTTATATAGAAATATTTATTGATTTGGTCGTTTATATTTTGAATTCCTTGTTAAGCCCTCCAGCCGCATGTAGTTCTAGGCGATTGTTACCTTTTTTGCATTAAATTCAAAGCATACTATTTTTTTCAGTGGTGAAACTACCATCGCAATAATGACATGTTTGCTGCTTTCATTTGTTCCGTAATTGACTTATATAACCTTAACACTAACCCTAAAAAAACAAATTAATGGCTTTTATTTTCATTATCTGATCAATATGTTGTATACTTATACTTTTTGGAGCCTTTGCATGAGTCTTTGTAGCATAAAGCCAGTCATTGAAAAATCTAGCCACTTATTTAGTGATTCAAAATGGCCGTTCTCCTAAATGCATCAGACCAAAGATTGCTCTACTCATTAATCACAGTGGAAAATAATTCGGTGGACAGCGTACCAAGAAAATCACACTGTTCATTGTTAGAGTAGATATAGATATATATAATGTGTGTATGTACCGAGAAATTGATTTTTACCTTGAAAGTTAAAAGCTTTGAATGGATTGAATCATGACCGACTCAACCAGAGATGGTTTTATTCATTGGTATGGTGAGAATAAACATGAAACCTTTGTATTCAATATAAGATTCAGTTTATCGATTTTTAAGTAATAATAAAGAGATTTTTTTTCTATGTAGTTTGGACTGCTTTGACTGAATTTTAGAAATGTTTCGTTTTTAAGAAAAAGAAACTTTTATAGGGGGAAAGAATGAATTAGCGCTTAGGTGGGTGATCGATCTAAAATGTACGTATAATGTAAAACTGGACCCTTACTTTGTGTCTGTCTACACAAATATGGCCAACTATTTTAGCAGTATATTTACATGGTAAATCGACCCCGCTACCTTTTTTTTTATTTACTAACAATCGTAGAATGACATCTGAGAGTTGCAATAAAAAGTAACAGAAATAAGATGAAAGAAATACAAGCCAAAAATTAACAATCGACTTCAATTTCTGCACAAACTTTACTCAAATCTCATCATCATTTTTAATACATTTCACTAAGAAATCTACTTATATAATACGCTAATTGTTTGTCTGTATTTTTTGTCTGTAACATTTGTCATGGGAGATGACTATTAAATGCTAATTATAGAGTAGTCTCCCTTATGTTTTTGCAATTGCGTAAAAAATCAGGGTTCATAATGTTTTTGATATTTTTTAAGTACAATGCAATACGTAAAATAATTTGGATTCATTCTGGTTGAACATAAACAAGAAAATGCAGAACAACATAATATTTTTGATATTCTTTTAAGTACAATGCAATTGCAAAATTAATTAAATACTGCTGTCATTTTTTGGTGGCTTTGGTAAACTGGTATTAAGATGAAAATTTAATCTCCTTCCACTCTGACAGGGAGACCACAATTACTTATTTTTCAATGAAATCCTAATTGTCAATATTTTTTATGCTAATGGAAATATCTACAATGACTTTGTACTATTTCGATTGTTGGATCTTGTTCCACTTGAACGGTTTTGGGGAGACTTGCCCGAGAGAACCTATATTATATCAATTTGCCTTTCAAGCACTCTAATAGGTTGGCTATGCTTGACAGAGAAACCTACCTGGCCTCACTAATAATCTTTTTCATGCTATGTTCTGCACTAATAATTTTGCTCATCTGTTGTAACTTGGCCCGTTTCTGTTTCCAACCGACAGTACTGTTTATCTCTGCCACATGTTAATGAAATATTTTGATGCAAAATCTATACCTGCCACATGTTAATGAAATATTTTGATGCAAAAGCTATCCCTGCCACTTCTTAATACTACTAGTTCTCAAACGTTAATGAAATGTGTGGCAGGGAGTTTGTTTGAGAACTAGTTGTATTAAGAAGTGATAGGGAATGGTAGGGTGTTTGTTTATGTTTGAGAGCTAGTAGTATTAAGAAGTGGCAGGGATAAAAAGTACTGCCCGTTTCCACCTGCACTATTAAAAAAAACAGAACAGACTGTCCAAAACCTACAATGTTGTTTACACACTTTTTGACATTTGTTTCTGACATTATTGGCAGAATTTCATTAAAATTTAAATGTTTCTTCAAAAATACCAAATTTCATAATAATTTCAACAAAATTATAGAATTTGAGTTTGACTGAAGTGAAATTGGGTCTGACAGAAAGTGAATTTGGCTCTTGTAGATCTGGCAACTTTTCTCCTCCTCTACCTCTTCACTTCACAAGCAGCAAACCGGTTCTTTCTTTCTCAACCCTCTCATTAAAGTACTTAACTCATCTTCTCAGTCAGTCTCTCTGTCTCTATATCTATATCTATATCTCTATCTCTGTCTCTGTTTCTGTCTCCCTGTCTCGTCACTCCTCTCCCTCTCTTGCCACTCCTCTCCCTTCCTCTCTCGCCTCTCTCT
>VCCN01000640.1:602406-614872 GCA_006491835.1 Architeuthis dux
TTCCGTTGCAAATTACCTCTGATTTTTTGTATTTTTTATGTTAGCCCATTTTAGGGGTATCTTAAACCAATACCTAAATTTTGTGTTTTGGGAAAAGAATCTAGTTCCGCATTATAGTTACATGGTAAATAGTACACCGCACCCCAAATTTTGTGAATCGGAAAAAAGATTTCTCAATGAAGCAAAGGGAAGTAACCAAAATACTTCAAAGTTGTGGTTTCGTGTGACGGATTGAAATTAATGGTCTGTTCAGCATTATAGCTACATCGTAAACAGAATCACCACCACCAAATTTTGTTTCAGCTACAAACATAATCAGACTTTTAGTATTTTACATACATATATATTAGATTGGAAAGACAATTTGTTTCGTCAATCTAATACTGTCGGATAAATGATAATCCACATTGATACACTGGTCATACATATACAGGGTGTGTAGGGTATTTGAGGACATATCATGACCAAGCTATTGCTTCCTTCAAACTAATTTATATGACTTTAGTTTTTGAGATACATTATGGCAGATTATAATTTAACTCAAGAAATAAAAAGACACACTGTTATTGTTGCCTTAAGTGCAAAACACAGCGATTTAGAAATGGCAAACTTTTTGAATGTTGCCAGATTATTTGTTCATGGAGTTGGAAGCATCTGGCAGGTATGTTTCACCTGTAGCTAAGTGGAAAAGGCATTCTCATTCTGACACTATCAGGACACCAGAGCTTGTACAACAGGTCCAGAACATTATGATGGTGACCCCAGAAAGTCAATGAGGACCATTTCCAGAGATCTCCAGCTGTCAGAAGGCACTACCAGAACTGTGGTGCATGAGGACATCCAATACAAGTTGTATGTGATGAGGAGAGGTCAGTTCATGTCTATGAAGACACAGGAAAACTGTCTGATCCGCTCAAAACGGTTACTCAGCAAGGTCAAAATCCTAAAGAACCTAGCAGACTCTGGTTTTTATCTGATGAAAAAATACTTTGACCGGGCCCAAAAGGTGAACAGAAAAAATGACAGCTGTCTATGTGCAGATCCATCTGAGGTCCCCAGGGTTATGCATACAAAGTTTCCAGCATCTGTGATGATTTTAGGGGTTGTGAGTAACGAGGGACATGTCATGCCACCCCACTTCTTTCCACAGGGTCTTAGAGTTAATGCTGCTGGCTATATTGAGGTGCTTGAAACAGTTGTTAAGCCCTGTATTAGCCAATGGAAGGCTGTACATGTTCCAGCAAGGCTCTGCTCCTTCTCACAAAGCTCAAGTGACCCCTAACATGTGGCCTCCCAACCTGCCAGATTTAAATCCCCTGGACTACTACGTGTGGAGCGTTGTTGAGAGGAAGACCAATCAACATCCCCACAATATCAAAGATTCACTGAAGGCCGCCATTGTCAAGATAATGTAAGAAATGAATAAAGACCATTTGATTTGGGCATACCAACACTTCCGGTCCCACATTCAAGCAGTCATATGTGCAGTGGTTATATAGAATAAACTTGTAAAATAGCTATTTAAGAACATGTGTACAATTTTTCATGAAAATATAGTTGTGTTTTCACTCAGATATGTTTGTTTTTCCAAAAAATTAAATTTGTCCTCAAATACCCTACGTTGTGGGGATATACAACATTTTCATAAGTAAAAATAATGAAGGAATTTGGCTTCATTCAAGATTCAAACTTCCCTTTGTGAATGTCACTAGAAAAAAAATGGTTAAATGGATATAATACAAAACTAGAAAGCACTCAGAGAGTGTATACTGTCGCTAAAAACTGAATGAAAGTCAGTTCAGGGGAAGTAACTGTAAAAAGAAATATGCCTGGATCTTCCCAAAGATTTAACCTACATGGTCTACCCTCCAGAAAATTTCACTGAAATTCATTGAGAACTTTTGGAGATATTGTGTGACCATATAGATAAGATGCAGAGGAGGTAGCTAAAAATTCCTGGATTGGGCCCCAAAATTCTGGAGATATTGTGTGGACAAACAGACTGACCGACACAAGGTATACCTTGATTAGTACGGTTAATTTGTTCCAAAATCTTCCGTACTGTTCAAGGTCTTATTATAATTCAATGTGTTTTTTTTCCTACTTATACTTAGTTACATTAATTTGTACAGCAATTCCTTAACCGTACTACATGAAACCCACACTACTCAGGGTATTGCTGTACTTATACCTCTTCTGGCTTCATTGGCAGGGGTAAATAATGGAACTCAAGTTGATTTGTAACAAGATGATTTTTCATGAATTTTATTCTCAAACAATTGAACCTTAAATTAAAAAGAAGGAAACAAAAAATAGACATGCAATATCAACACCCGATTTGAGTCTTTAAACAAGATGGAAAGCATTTGCTGGAAATGTCCCCAGATTTGATAAAAAAAACAAACATGGTCTTGGCATTCTCCAAATCTTCTAACAACAATGTATTGAGTAGATTAAAAATAAGCCTGTTTTCTCTTTGAAAGCTGATGGCTTTCATTTGTGGTTGAGAGTCTGTGAGTAATTCTGTTTCTTGTGAGTGAAAAGGTTTGAAAGAAATTACCAAGTGATGAAGAAAAAAAAAAAAATCAAAAATGAATTCATTGCATTATTTTCAAATTTATAATATCAACACTGAAGATAAATGAAATATTAATGATAGACTGAGGAGATAAGAAATATTGTAATGAGTTTTCTTTCTAGCAGATCCTATGCATTTGGAATGCCCCCAAAGCCTACAATTATCCATAATAATTTTTGCCTAAACCTGAAACAACTATGATCATTTTAACATTTAGACAGCGTGTTATTTTCTATCTCCATATTTTAAATATGAGGCTGCACCAAAGATGACGACACTACACCGTGCAAGGTAGCGTATCTTAGCAATAAATTCTGTTATTTGGCAGCACAGCATGGCTGAGATGGCTGCCAAAAAATATTGTTGCTGTTTTTGGCACCTGGTATTCCCAAATGGTCACCCATCCGGGCACTGACCAGGCTTGACATTATTCAATTTCGGTGATCGTACGAGAACCAGTACATTCAATGCAATTTGGCCGTGAAACAATAAGTGGGCATGAAAATCAGTTGGCCCCCAGACAAAGCTAATGTCTATAGCCCTGAACAACACAATACATCCTCCCCTGCAAGTTGATGGTGAATTTGTGGAGTTTGTTGAAAACTTTATATACCTGGGCTCCTCGATCTCTTTGGGTGACTCTGTTGATCAAGAAATATCTGGTCGGATCGGCAAAGCTGCAGCAGCCATGGAAAAACTAAGTGGCACCCTATGGCGCAGAAGGAGCATATCCATAGAAACAAAGGTGTGCATGTACAACTCTCTTGTTCTGTCTGTTCTCTTATATTGGCTGTGAGATCAGAGGAATTGATGTATTTGACATGCATTGTCTTTTGCAGACCCTCCTTGATGTCAAATGATTTGAGTTTGCCAACAAAGCAAAGAGATTCCCACTTCAGCATTGATCATCCAGCAAAGGTTGAAATGGTGTGGACACCTAAGGAAGGAAAGAACCTAGTCATCCTGCAAAAGATGTCCCAAAAGATGACCAAGACAATGCTGAAGGCTGAACACTATTACCCAGCACCTGGGCCATATTAACATGCCACTTGACCAAGCCGGGAAACAGGCAATGAACAGGGACCAATGGAGAAGGGTCTGTCAGCATGTTGTCACTATGTTGTAACCCAAGCAGGTGCCGTAAGTTAAGTTATAACTAATCAAGGCTTCGACATCATTTTGTTTATACTCGTACAGACAATAGTGTAAGATAGAATGTTATGTTCTAGAAGTTTTCCAGCAGCAGGGTTACAGTTGAGCAACAAGGGGCATAACTCTACAATACTAAAGCTATGAACTACTGTGTCTAAGTTTTCAGAAATTAAAATTTATCCATTTAATTTCTTTTTCTTCAAAATCCTAAGCTTTTATCTTAACCCATTAACTGTGGCAGGTGGCGTACTACTTACCCATTGCAAGATAAAAGCCCTTGTCTATGGAAAGTTATCCATTGCAAGTTAAAAGCCCTGACTCAGATAGAACCGAGTTGTCATCAATCACAATTAAAACAAAAGTTTTATTGACTTAGCAATGCAATGACGGAAATTCGGAAAAGATTGTAGATTTTTACAAGAAACAGACTTATCTTAGTAGTCAGAAAACAGAAACGAGTTGCCTAAAGTCTAGAGCCGAGCTTTCCAAACTGTGTGTCGCCGATAATCCCTAGGTGTGTTGTGAAAATTAGGTATAATTTTGTATATCTTTCAGAAGATGCTTTTCCGGAGTCAGTTGAACATTTGGCTTGGCTAACAAAACTCAAGAAAAGTGTTGCAAAAAATTTCATTTTTAAAATGTGCATCACCAATACAAAAAGTTTGGAAATCTCTGGTCTAGAGGTTCACTAATAGAGTCAATTGCAAAGTCCAACATCTATATGAAAGTTCATGAACAATTATATACAACAGGGGCGTATCCAGGGGGTCTTCCAGAAGATCTTCAGAATTTTTCCAAAAATTTATATACTGTTTTCTGAGAGTCTTCCGAGTTTTAAATCTTTTCATCTCAACACATGACAACCTTCAAGACCCTCAGAATTTTCCATTTATCTTAATTTCAGTAGCTGATATACCCTGAAATGCAATTTTAGCCAATCTTGGATACATCATTGTCAAAATGTACTGCCCCAGACGCACACACAAATTTGTGATCAGATACAAAACTTTTGAAACATGTTTTAAATAGACTTCTAGACAACACTTAATTTCAGTAGCTGATATGCCCATGAAACAGAATTTTAGCCAATTTTGGATACATAATTTTAAATATTTTACCCAGACCACCTTAACCTTAAAAGATTTTGGAAGATGATCAGCTGAACAGACTGGGTTCACCCCTGTACAAATAGACCTTGTGGATTGAACAGTTCCCAAAATACAACATATAAGATATAAATGATTTATACTGAAGAGGCATTAACTTGTAGAACGTTCACCAAATAAGACTTTGGAGACTTTAAAGAATTAAATAAAAAATAAACCCTTTTGCAATGCATCTTTTTTTCTTTCTTTTTAGATCTTCAATGATAAATGTGTCACTATTTTATTACTTATTTTTTTTATTAGATGAAGTATTATTGTAAACCCTTATTCATTTTTGACCACTATTTACCTTCATCTTAATTTTTTTTAGTTGTTTTTTTTATCAAAACTCAACTCAGGCCGTCAATCTATGGCAGTGAGTAAACAGCATAGATCAGAAATAATGAATAAGCTCTCAGTGAGACTCAAACTCATGTCACTCTTGCCTGAAGGGAGCCAGGCTTAACACAGCAAAGTTCTCATAGCTAAGTTGATATAGCAGCAGATGCATTAACCCTCGCTTCCCTCCAGCAGAGGGACATGATTTCAAGTCTCACCAAAAGCTTATTCTTTATTTCTGATCCGTGCTGTTTACTCTCTGCCATAGACTGATGGCCCGAGTTAAGTTTTGAGAAGAAACAAATAAAAAATTAAGACAAAAGTATATAGTAGTCAAAAATTAATAATAATGATAAATGTATTAACCCGATGTGACTTCCGTTGCTCAACAGGCCCAAACCCGACAAGACAAGGACAAAGAAACACCCGAATTCTAGTTTATAAGGGTTACCTCCTTTGAAATTAAAAAACTTTTGTTTACCCCATCACATTCGGATATTACACCTGAATAAGACCGAAGAATAGATCAGCCATATCATCATGTTAACAACACAAACAGCAAGGAGTTCAATCGTCCAAAGAACTATTTGAATGATGTGTCGTTAGCATGACTTTCTGCAAATATTATTTACATAGAAAATAACAAAAACTAAAAAGGTTCAAAATATCATTTGTTTTTATCTACACTTTGTAGGTGAGAAAAAATTATACAACAGAAACATTTTACAAAATTTGAAAGGAAACTGTGAAAATTCTTTTACTCAGATCTTCAAGGTGTTCAATGTTGTTTATTTTTGGACCCCTTTCACTGAAATAAAATATCCTCATCTAATAACAATGGGAAATCCACAAAAAGTTCATTTTTTGATTGGAGTTAATCTTTCCACGCAAGAATTTATCCATAATTAATTACCCCACCCCCCTTTTTAAAGAAAATTACAATAAAAAAATCATTTATTTTAAAAATGAAAAATGTCTAAATTCACTCGTTGTATGATATGATGAAAAGGTTTGAATAACGATTGAGGTCTGGAAGTTTTAAAATTTCCAGATTTACAGACATTTATGTATTCATTTCAAACTGGTAATTTCAGAAATGTTCCTATTTTTACAGAGTTTCTTCTGGCCTTTCTCTAGCGTCATCAAAGAGGGGAAAAAATTCTCTATATTTTCTGAAAGTAGAATTAGTCACGGGGGAGAATGTGACACAAGGTCAGTTTTTGCAAGGACAAAAACTGCCCATTCCCTGCGACTGGCGTCACAAAGGCTACTCTTGATCCTCCCTTTGTAGTGCAATGCAGCACGCCACGGGGTTGGACACCACAGTACTAGGTTTGCCTTGTTTATGCTGCGTTCTGCCCAAAGACGAAAACACGTCAAAGGAACAGATACTACACTAGTACCCCAGCCTGAAGGCCAGGTAGTTATACTCTGATGGAAATAGGCACAAATGCTTGAGTTGGTAAAACATCCCAATTCAGTCACCTATTTATGACAGGAGAATTCATAGGCCAAACAGAAACAAAAAAAATAGAAATTTGCATAATGAAAAGCTTCTAAATGCTAATCTTAATCCCTACACTTAAGTTTTAATGCTTAAATTTATTATGATGATCATTGACAAAAATTCTGTTAAAATTTAGTTTAACTTTATTTTTGGCTAAAAAATTAATAAAGCGTTGTAGGAAGATATGCAAGATATTATGTAAATAAGGGGAAGTAACTGCGTCGATCCTATAAGAGTCTCTTGTATTATGAAGGGGACATTTCTTCTTTGGAGAAGATCTGTGGATTATCTGGCAACATCCATGAAAGACCTGATGAACCATCTGTGTGACTTGACGCCTTTTCCTGAAAACGAACCAGAATCAGAATGAAAAACAATAATAAACAGCAATGGAAAGAATAATAAGTGAATTAAAATGTATTTTCAACAGTTGAAATTAAAAGTTGATTTTAACACTTTCAATGCCTTCTACAAAGATTTTTGTAGATAGCATTCCTGGGTAGCAACTGCTAAATATGAAGATCTTCGTTTTTTCTAGCAGTAATTTACTTCCTATACAGACAGAGCCCTCTATACATCCCTGATGTAACTATATGGTGTTCTCAAGCAGTATTTAGCTTACAGTACCATAGCTGACATCATGGTTGTTTCGTATTTTCACTCTCAATTCGATGTATAGAGGGCTCTGTCTGTATAAGATGTAAATTACTGCTAGAAAAACAAAGATCTTTGTATTTAGCAGATGCGACCCAGGAATGCTATCTACAAAAATCTTCATGAGAGAAAAACTTTTCCTAAACACTTTTTTGCCATCAGTTCTAAAAGTGGCACTCAGTTTTCGTTGTTTGAATCCGAGGTTTTCCCTTTTTATGATTTTTTGGTCATGAAAAGGTCTATTCACTGTTATGAGAAAAAACACTTCATTTGAATAAATAAGAAACAATTCATGTTGATTAAAAATGGGTTTGCATTTATTTTTGCCATTTTATTACATTCATGTGATATTTCATATGGTTTCAAAAAACGTGTAGCGCAATAGAGAGTATAAAATAGAGAGTATAATTGTAACAAACGAGTAGAATTGAAAGTGTTAAAACAAGAAACATCAAACCTTTTTATATAGAAAACATTTCTAACATTTTCAGTTTTACTAAGTTGGGAATGTGAATTTTTTTCCTTTTACCTAACACTGGAGTAGTATTTGTTGCAGATTTATTGTGTAGAACTCAAATTGAAAATAATATTAAAATCTTTGGCCAGTTGCTTATAAGCATTGGTTGAATAAATTAAAGAAACAAAAATAAAAATTCCAATTACTAAAACAAATGAAAGAAAATCAATTATAACACAAAATTCTAAGAATCTCAAACATGCCAAGCGAAAATAAAAGAGCCATTTTGCGCCTGTCTTTGCTGATGTTAAGTTGATCTGCATCGACTTGTTCTTTTCTAATAAATGTATTCATACCAACTTTTGTTGGGACAATCTAATTTCTTGTTTGATGTTGACAACGTTTCGGCTGATTCATTCTACAGCCTTTTTCAGGTGTAATATGTAATATCCGAAAGGAAAGAGAGTCTCTTTCTTTTATATTTATAAATCTTACACCTGAAGAAAGCAGTAGAATGGATCGACCGAAACGTTGAGTCAACCTCAAAGATGGGAAGAAGAGATTGGATTGTCCGAACAAATGTTGGAATGTTAACGACTCTTCTGCAAAGTGAGAGACAAAATGTATTTGTATCAATAATTACAATTGATAGAAATGCTTTTGATCAGGCTTTTCTCAGTTAACAGGCAAACAAAAGCAAGATTTAGAGCAGCTGAAACAAAAACAAAAAACAAAAAAAAGCTAATAAGGTTATGTAGGGAAGAAAACGCAGTTATTCTGATCGGCTCGTTTCAATCACGTCTCTTCAGAAAAAAAGAGTCTAGCCAAAAAGCAAGCCTGAAAATAACTAACAGGAATGACACAAGGTACTCTGCCAAGATGTTCCTTTTGGATCATCTTGCTGGTCCTAAGCCTGGGTAAAGGAGGAGGGTTGGGTGTGAGGCTAGCAATTCTACCTACTTGCTACTGAAACCGCAGTAGCATCAACTCAGCAATTGCCCCAGTGAGAGCCTGGTCGGGAACATTCCTCTCCAGAAGGGTCCAGGACGCATGCTGGTGAAAGCCAGTTTGCTGAACAACCTTCTAACGACAAAGGCAAAAACCAGGATAACCCTGACCTGGAACATCAGAACCCTGCTGAATCAGGGAAAGAGAAGAGTTGGGAGTCCAAAGCGGACGGGGAGAAGATCAGTCAAGAGGTAGGCAAAGGCAGCCGGACTGACATGGGCCCATATGACAGAAATTGCCCAGAACCGAGTCCACCGATTATGGTGTGGTTGCGGCCCAATGCTCGTGAAGGAGTTTACCGGAATAAACAATGACACAAGGCCTGATTCACTGTAGGTTTTGGGGTCTGGTTGGAAAGCAAAAATAAAAAATAAAAATGTTTAATGATTAAAACTGAATTGGAAAAAACAACATACAATTCAAAATATTTTGAGGAATTGAAGATCAGAAAAAGTAAATCTCTGAAAGTTGCAGTTCAGACTACAACAACCATTTCATGCCGTTGTCTTGGGGGGAAAAAAGTAAAAGCATCTGTCTCTTAAGAGACAACTCCCAATGGAGTATACACCCGATGACGAAGACCTGTTTCTGTTGTATGCGTCAGCTTAGTGATCCTTGCAAGTTTCAAGTCTGGTTGAGACCAGGACTTTATTCTTACAAGTTTTTATGACCACCCCCTTGGTGGGATACCTCCACCCTAATCACACAGCCTAGAGTGTACTCAATTAGCTGCTGAGTGCGCAGTCTCAAAAGGGCTAAAAGAATTATTTCCAGGCTTGGCTTAAGAGCGAGAGACAGAGAGCGAGCGAGGGCGAGCAAAAGAAATGAAATTGAGGAGAGGGGAGCAAGTAGGGAGCCATGCATATAAATATCTTGAGAAGAAAACTGCAGTCAATAAGTAATGAAACAAGAAGTAAGAATGGTAATGGTATTAGATGTAACAAGGGTTTCAAAGTAGAGCCAGTGGTGTAGTGCTCGGGAAACAACATTCCCTTACTTTGTTTGGCAGGGGGGAACGCTATTCCCTCACTATCTATATACAGTATCACCCATAAATAAGTACACCCCTACCACTTTTTAATAGAAAATTAATTGTCTTCTAAACCAAACATAGCAGGATTTTATTATTTCTAGTAGAACATTACACAATCAAAATGGATATTACCAGATATTATTTATGACCAAACTCTCCAGCATTAAAACTGTTGCCAAAAATATTTTTTCGTAGTGGTGTACTCAACATATTCATATTTTTGGCAACAGAGTTTCAGTTCTGTAGAGTTTGGCCATAAATAATACCTGATAATATCCGTTTTGATTGTGTAATGTTCCTCTAGAAATAATAAAATCATGCTATATTTGGTTTAGAAGACAGTTAACTTTCTATAACAGTGGTAGGGTGTACTTATTTATGGGTGATACTCTATCACTAAAATTCTCATTCTGTTTATCTGTACCCTCAAATTAGCTGAAACTCTGCATTGTAGCTATATGTATTGAATCAAAGTAACCATAAAATGTGCTAACTTAACTGTAGAGGCTTCCTTCACTCACCAGATAGCTACGTTTGCTAAAGCAGGCGGCCCTGCATTCCCTAACTTCTTTTTTTAGCAATACACCACTGAGTTTAGCGTTAATGACATGCTGAAAGATTGAAGAGGAGGGGGAAAAAATAACAGGCTGAATGGATGGACATATATATATATATGCCTACCTAAAGTGATAACATACCACTTGAGAAGTTTACACCTTCAGGATCACTATTATGGCAGAAACAAAAATCGATAGAGATAAAATCAAAGGTCAATGTTGGCCGATCAATATTCACAGAATAAGAGAGGAGAGAAAATTACTTTTCTTAATTTTTTAGTTGTTTTTTTCATCACAACTTAACTCAGGCCATCAATCTACAGCAGTGAGTAAGGAGTGCGGATCAAAGACTAGTCTTCATGTCTGATTGCTATAAAAAACAACTAAAAAATTAAGATGAAGGTAAATAGTAGTCAAAGATTAATAATAATGATTAACAATACGTCATCTAATAAAAAATAAGTAGGACAACTTAACTGTCAAAAATGCCTCGTATCATAAGGACTGATTTGACCGATCACCACTAAAGAAGCTAACATTTTTTTTACTTTCATACTAAGCTGGCATGGCAATGACTGTTTTATTAAAAAACGATTATTTTATTTTATTTCTTTTATTAAATCAAGTATTGTAAACCATTTTTATTAATTTTTGAGTGCTATTTATTGTCATCTTAATTTTTTGTAGGTTTTTAAAAATCACAATGTGTAAAATAGTTTACAATAAACGAATAAAACTGCCGTGCCAGCCTTACTGAAATTGTGATAAACAAACTAAAAATTAGGATGAATGTAAATAGTAGATACAAATTAATAAAAATGGTTTACAATACTTCAATTAATAATTAAAAAAAAATCATTTTTTATTTTTACTAAACCTCAAACAGTCATTGCCTTGCCAGCTTAGTACAAAAGTAAAAAAAAAAATGTTAGCTTCTTCCAGTGGTGATTGGTCAAATCAGTCCTTATGATACAATGAATTTTGATGGTTAAGTCATCCTACTTTGCCAAAAATAAATAAAATAATGAATGATAATGTTTATTACCAAATCTGCATAAATAGAATCATATATAAAAGAATAATAATCCCAACATAAAAAAAAAACAAACAAGTAAATCACTGACTTCATACAAAGTTATCATTTTTTATGTGTTTATTTAACAATAGGGGAAATAAAACTGAATCTCTCGAAAAAGTGAAAGACTTGTCTAACGTGCAAACAGCTACACAGATTGAATTGCAGTGACCAATTTGGAAGAGAACTAGAAAGCACTCAGAGAGCTCATACCTCTGCCAATGCCATACACTAACTAAAAGCTGAATGAAAATCAGTTCATATAAACCTACTATGAAGAGGAGGTAACTGTGTTTCTATTTTCCACATTCCTGACTATTGTTTAGCTTTTCAAGATATTTTTTATATATCTCTCAATTGAAAGATTTCAAGATCTGCCCCAAAATGTAATCAATTCCTCCTTAGCTTATGGACCTCCCTTCTACAAAGTGTTATTGGAATTCATTGATAACTTTTGGAGATATTGTGTGGACAATCAGACAAACATGATAGATATAACTCTTCCAACTTCATGGCAGAGGTAAATAAAGCCAAACAAATCATTTGGTCCTAAATTTCAGTTGCTTTTTGTAGCAATTTAGTCAAGTTCTGAGCACTTTTGGAAACAACTATTGTCATTCATTTGTGTCCTGCGGTGAATAACATTTTAAAAACTGAAACAGACACATAAATTACAATATACGGAAATTTCTTAAACTAATAAGCTTTTTGTGGGTCTATTCCTTTAATAGGCATTTTAAACGTCAATCACTGAATTTATGGAGACCAATTATCATCTTATTATTAGCTTTTACCCCATTTCATTATTGTTGGTTTTTATCACAACAATCTGGGTTGATACACTTCATCGTTATTTCTTTTGTTACTAGTTTATTTCATTTTATTATTGTTTTATTACCACAATATTGAGTCAATACACTCTTTATTATTAATTTTATTCTATTAGAACATTTAGAACATT
>VCCN01000640.1:620563-630883 GCA_006491835.1 Architeuthis dux
AAGATATATTCAGACATCTAAAAGGGTAATGGATTAGTTACACTTTTTTTTCTAAAACCAACACCGACCAAGGAGAAACGAAAATTATTGCAATGAAGTAGCTGAGTCTTCAAATGACAGAAGATATAAATCAATTATGATTTAAAATAGAAATAGTTAGGTTGCAGGGGAGGTAAACGTGAAAACAATTCCTGGATCTGCCAAATTGCTTTTAGTTCTTTTAACCACATTTTGTCTTTAAAATACAAAATTAAAAAGTTACCGTCTACATTTTCTTTTTTGGATTAAGTCTTATATATTTTCACAGTAAAATAATGGCAAAATATGATTTTAATCGTAAATATATCATATCTCCTGGCTTATATGGATGTAAAATAACGTTGTCTCTATGATGTGTCTAGCCACCATATTTTACAGCCGTATAAGCAAGGGAAACCAAGAATGACCTGCTTCAGAAAAACCACCATAATTCTACAACTACTATAAACAATCACAAATGCTGCATATATGATAAATCTTAAAAGAATGGGCTATCGATTGGTGGAAACCCCATCAGGGTTCCCACTCTTGTCTAGAGATCATTTTCCAGGACATTTTCAGTGATGATCTAGCTGGTATGATAGATCGCGCCATTGGCGCGATCTATCATACACTAATACACTAATATGTTCCTCTCCGTGGAGGTCTGATTTAAAAGACGTGTAGTCTATGGCTATAACTTATCTATGCAATCATCTCTTACATGCTTAGAATTTATGACAAATGGATCGTAATGCAAACACCTGCAGATGTACAGTACTTCACTAGTATAAACAAGTTACAATGTTTTCTCTTACTTTTTCTCCAGTCTCTTTCTCTAAAAAATAAAAAGTATCTGGCCACTGCCTTATTAGAGAATAAATAATTATAATAAGAATCAGTAAGATCAGTGTATAGCCTAACAAATTGACCAAAATATAACTGAATAACATCCAAATATCCGCAGCCAGAAACGTTAATTTTTAAGTAACTCAAAATATAGCTGCTGTATCATGTACATTCCATCCTGCAAAGTGGTCCCATAGATCCTACCATTATTTTGGCTTTCATTTTTAATGATAAAGAATTATCCTTGTTTTATCACTGATGATATTGATGAGGGTGTTGATGATTGTGGTAGTGATGATGTTGGTGATGATGATGATGATAGTGTAGTGCAGTAGCTTAGTTTAAAATTTCAAGCCAATCGTGCATTTTGTGATAAAAGCATATAATTTGGTACACTTATGTTTCTATTTTCATTAGTTCCTGGGTTATTAAGCTTCAAATAGTGTGATGAACGGCCCAGGCTGGGCTGCATCGTTTTTAAAAATCTAAATGAATCTTCAAAACATGCTTCTATCTTTAATAGTTTTCGAGATATGGATCAGTTCTGTGACCAATACATTTGATAAGAGCGACCTCGCTTTCTGCTTGGTCACAACAATAAGCTTTTAATGACATCTTTTAAGGTAAGTAAAATAAATGAATTATATACACATCATACTGGCTACAACTACCTTTATTTTATTTTTCCTAATATTTCGCTCCTGCTGAAGCCCTCTTCAAAGGAGGAGCAAAATATTAGGAGAAATAAAATAAAGTTAGTCGTAGCCAATTTGATGTGTATATAATTTAAATATACAATAGAATAAATGTTAGACAAAGATTGTAAAGATTGCAAATATTAGTTTGGTGGAAACCTTTTAAAAATAATAAAAATGGAAATTTAGATTATGTATATCTGCATAATAGATCAGTAAAAATTTATAACATTCATGTTTTGAAAACTATAAATTTAAGATTTCTTAATAATTTTATTGTTAAAAAGATAATAAATAATACTAAAAAGCTGAAAGAAATTCATGATGACCTTACCTCCATTTAGGAAAAGCTCTTTTCACATCCAATTCTCCAGTTTCAGGGTGAACCATTGGGTGAAACAAAGGGGGAATGAAGAAGAGGGTCTAAGGAAAAACAAAGAATTAGGAAAAAATAATTAGCTGAAACACTGGAACAGGATTGCAGAGAAGACTAGAAAGCTATCAGTCCAATTCTTTGATGACTGAATGGATTGTTGACTTAGTTCTTATCTTCCAGTCTTTTAGAAATTTAAAACTACTAGCTGAAAAGCCGTCTTATGTGCAGGATTTTCAGCTAGTTCCTGGAAGGCCTAAATGGGACCTTTGGTCCCAATAAGAAATCATGGATTTCAACTATGTATTTATTGAATCATACCTTACTTGAAAATCATCACCATCATAAATTCTTGGTCACATTTAGTTTAAATATCTAAGAGACTAAAATAAAATGGCTACTCATTAACAGTAAAACATTGAAAGTTGAATCTTACTATAATTCACAAAAAGGTCTGTCTGTCAGTATGTTATTGCATAACTCAAGGATGGCAAGAACTATGGCCACCCAAACTTTTCTGTGGTTACTAATAGGACCCCGGAGCATGTTTCTAGCGTATTAGTTTTTAAAGATTCCAAAACTTTTTGAAGAGGGGTTCGATCTACAATGTAAGTTTAATTCCAAACTAGACCCTTACTTTGTGCCTGTCAAGTTATCTAAACTGAATCTTTATCTTTTTGTTTGACTGTATAAAGTCGACATCTAGCTGAAAAATCCTGCCCGTTCCAAGTTAATCTGGACAACTCTTTCAAGTTATCCAAAAGTTTGCGCAGTTAGAATCAAGCAGCTGCCTTACAGTTCTCCTCCTTTATTTGTCCGAGCCATATGGATTCAATGCAGAACAAACACGGACAACTCGATACAATGATTAAATAAAGCACAGAACGGAAATTCTCTGCTGGTAGTTTTTATGCCTTTATTCGAGGAGGAAGCAGCAGGTGAAAGGGAAACATTTACTTGTTGTAAAACTGTTACTTGATTAGACCAGAGATGAATAGCTATGAAAACCAGTTCCAGAATGAAATGATGAACGAGGTCTGTCCGGAAAGTATCCAACCATTTTAAATATCTTGCAAACTGGGTGAGTGGCCTTGATGTAACTTGGCGAGAGCACTTTACTGCACATGTGTGACAGGCACTCTTGCACAGGGTTACTCAGTCAACAGTGAGATGCCATTAAGTCAGCTTGTGTACTGCATGACTGTCGCATTCACAATGACCGAGCTTGCCCATTCTTTGCATCTAATGCAGGTTTTTTTTTGCAAAACATCAAACACCCAGATCTAGATTTGGCTCCCTGCGACTTCTGGCTTTTCGTTATTGAAAGGGAGGAGATTTGACACTGTGGACGAGATCAAGGAGAATGCAATGAGGCAGCTGATGGCAATCCCGAAAGAGGACTTCACAGACTGTTTTGTAAAGTGGAAGGGATGCTTGGATAAGTGTGAGAGATCCCAATGGAAATACTTTGAAGGGAACTAAGGCCCCATTGCCCTAGGTAGGCTATTTTTTTTTGTTAATATTAGATGGCTGGATACTCTCCAAACAGACCTCATAGGAGTTGTAGCAATTCAAGATGGCAGATGATTTAGCGAGACGTATCCAGTTTTTATCATTTATGTCTCAACAATGTTTTAATGAACTCTAACAAGATGACATGATGCTGGTAATTTATCAAACTATTTATTTTTATGAACAACAAATCCAACTATAATTCACTATAATGTCTGTCCATCTGTATGTGATTGTGTAACCCAGGAACCACACAACATATCCCCATGAAATTTTCTGTGTGTAATAAGGGGCATGCTTTTAGCAAGTTAGTTTAAAAAAAAAAAAAAAAAAAATTAAAATTAAAATAAAATAGCATGGGGTCTGCATTTGCACTCCCCTGATAATAATGATCTGATTTCTATCGATCTAAAAGTCTGATTCTGTTTATTTGTATGTGACCTGGATTAGCTGAAACAGTGCATTGTAGCCAGAGGTATTGAAATAAGGTACTCCGAAAAAACAGTTTTGATTTCTTATTGGGGTCAAAGGCCCAATTTAGGACTTTCACAAGATCTAGCTGAAATTCCCAGTCATACATCGGGTTTTCAGATAGTGAATAGCTTTGTAATCTGAGGACAAACATACCGATTTAAACATTGTGAAAATAACAACAAGGATATTAAACCCGAAAACTCAGAAGTCATAATAATATCTTCAAGTCCCAAATTTGTGCTTATGTTTTTTTTTAGTTATGTTGGTCTTTAAAATGTACATAGGTACATCAATAAGTCCTCAGCCTAATGATGAAAAAAAGACAAATATTCATTTTTTCCAACATAATCTCATTCCTGGTCAATACAATTAATTTAGTGGTGAATATTAATCATATACATCGAATATTATACAGTGAAAAATTTCAGATCAAAATTCAGCTAATAACTGTGTCAGGCTCGTATGTATCAGAAAATTTTCAATGTAAAAATATATTTATACTTACAGGGCTGTCACAATTGGGATAAGTATCAGAAACTTTCAGTATGAATCGGAAGATTCCCCCTTGATACATTCCTTTTCTTACAAATAAGATTCCATTCCAGACTGAAAAAAGAGAGAAATTCATTTGATTGAATATCGAAAAGACAAGAGAAGAAAAGACAAAGTCTTCTTTTTAGTACAACATTTTGCCAGAGCAACAGAGGTCACGTAATAAGAATTCGATAATACACATCTGATCCACTAATTATGCACATCTCATATCTTCAAAGCATTAGGACTTTTAGAAATTTTAATTAAACAAAAATACATATGAATTCAAGGGTTAAATAAAATATATTAACTAGCATTCCAAGGGAAATTATGAATCACCGCCAGCTATATATGCTTCTTTTTACTTTGTAAATTAAAGTGATTAGTAAAAAGAAAAGTGAGAATGCTGCTGGACACAGACTAAGGGATCAATTTGACATAAACTTACATTGTTAATTGAACTCCCACTAAAAACCTATCAGGGGGTTTCAAAAAACAAAAAAAACATTTTCCCTACTCATTAAGGGAGGTGTGGGTGCAAAATTTCAAGTTTCTACTATGAACGGTTAGGGCTGGGCAAAGTCTGGATACATAGATACATATAAATGTCTGAACACATGAATAACCTAAACCCTGCAATAATGTTGTGGGTAGCAGTGATTAACATAAATGAAACAGATTCAGGTATATTAATTAAATACAGTACTGTCCTTAAAGAATTTTGAAGTAATACCATTCCCAAAGTGACAAGTTATCAAGTTTTCTCAATACTTATACTTTTTCTTACATCTATATGGACTTATGTTTGTGCTTTTCACCACCATTGACATCTACACTTTGTTTGGAAGCCATTACTAGGTGTTAATGTAGTTAAATTAGGCTGGGAATTTTACAAAATTGATGCAGGAGTTACAACCACCACAGTATGGACAATTATAGAGATGGCTCCACACAAAACGCCACCTGTGGCCACTCAGCGAACTAATGTGAGAGCCACGAGAAATTCAAGTGTCTGCTCGTAATCAACCATTGCTGGATGTACCTGTATAAACTTTTTGTTCTCACTTCTCGCTAACACATTTACACTATTAAATAGAGTGTTTAGGGGAAATGTGAATCGCAAATCTTGTCGACTAAAGAACTAAAAGACAGTTGATTCATGAATACAATCTCTTTCTCTAAATTAACTGAGCAAAAAAATAAATAACTATAACTCAAGATCTTTTTCATTATAAAAAACTTAACCGTCAAAAATGGATTGCATCATAAGGACTGATTTGACCAATCACCGCTTAGTAAAAAAGCTATTATTATTCATTTATTGTAAACCATTTTATGCATTGTGATTTAAAAAAAAAAAATACTAAAAATTAAGATGAGGGTAAATAGCAGTCAAAAATTAATAAAAATGGTTTATAATACTTGATTTAATAAAAAAAATAATAATTAAAATAATTACGAAAGTAAAAAAATGTTAGCTTCTTTAGCGGTGATCAGTCAAATCTGTCCCTATGACGCGATCCATTTTTGATGGTTAAGTTGTTCAACTTTGCCAAAAACCTTTTCTTTAAGAAAAACATAATAGTACATTTTCTTGATCAACCTGTATATATGTTCAAGTCAAGTTCAAGTCTCAAAAAGATTACTTACTTCATTGTTAAGGATAGGGAACGACTTGTTACAATTAGAGTGATTTTTCCCACAGAACTCAAGAGGGAAAAGTGGTGAATTTGTGACATTTAATATATTGCACTCATGTGTTAAAAAGAGTGTTAAATGTGTTAAGAAAGCATTTCATCAACAGAACAGGAAAAGGATAATACCAAACTATACAAGTGGAGCACACAAACTAATCAAATACTTAGAGTGACTGGAGTTGTTGACTACTTTATTAAAAAGAGGAAGTAATTTCACCAATAAACTATTCAGGGTTGCCACTTGATACTTTTCAAGATGAAAATTGGGAAAATCTTGTACTGAACAAAGCTATTTGGTTCCGAAAATAAAGATTTGGTACTGAAGGAATATTTACAAAAAAGATAACAATGGCTTACACATGAATGATATAATACAACATAAATATACATAAACAATAGATAAAAAAAGTAGTCTGATAAAATAGCTTAGTCTGATGATGGATCTTAAGTTATTAGATTATTTTGGTATTGAAGCTACTTAATTTGGTCCCAAGACCATACAAATTTGCTCTGATGATGGATTTTAAGTTATTTGATTATTTTGGTACTGAAGCTACTTAATTTGGTCTGAAGGCCATACAAATTTGGTCTTCTGCAGCAAAGGACATCTGGCAATCCTTCTCTCTGCAAAGCTATTCAGAAACATCACTTTATACAAACTGCTAAAACTAATTCTAAACACAGTTCATAAATTTTACATCTTAAAATCAAAACACAAAAACACAACTGAAAAGTAATCTCATATTTCTAAATATTTAACAAATTTTGTAATTGAATTATCGCAATTTTTATATAAGTTAAATTATGTTTAAAAATACAATTTTAAGATATTTCCATAAAAAGTGTGTAAATAAGGAAATGCTTTCCAAACGCAAAGTATTAACAGAATATGGCAAAACTTTGGAAGAGTGAAAGGCTAACTTGGAAAACAGCAATTGTTGGAGAATAAAAGGAATACTGTGGATAATAATAAAAAAAGGAGAAGAAAAAGGGTGGAATATAAATAAAAGGAAGTATAACTATTTATAACCAATCAAAACAATAATTACAAATGTATTTTTATTTTTTTGTTTTCTGACATGCCGAAGGAAACTGATATATAAAATTAAGGGGAACTGGAATGATTTGAACTCCAATGTGGACCGTAGCAGCCTGATGACTTACCTTAAGTCAAGAGTATGCTGATGACATAGTGTTGAAATTTTAAGCATTAAGTATATCAGTCAGATTGTATACATTGGGAAAGGGGACAATACATCAAAGCAGCTAACGGCCTAGATGGACAGAATTTAAAAAACAAAAAAAACTGTCATCATTATTGATGACATGAGTACACTAGTTGAATAATAATAGAAGTCAAATAGGTATAATATTTAGCACAAAAAGAATGCCTGACATGAAGCCAATATAATAAATACAAATAACTGAATAGTAATATGGTGATTTTTTTCCCTGATTTTTTTCAAATCACAGGACAAAAAAATGATGATAAAGCTGATTTTATGATACAATTTTCTTTAACTGAATTTAGTCAACTGGATGATAAGAAAATAATGTCATCAAAAGTAATTCTTATTTTCATGCTGTGTGATCTTTTCTATGGGGCCAAGTTACAACCACTGACTTATAATCGAATCCTTTCATCCTCAAGGGTTTTGGGATGGTTTCTGGTTGGCCAGCTTTTCAGGCTCATTTCATTCTTGTACATCAAAAGAAAGCCTAATCAATTATTAAAGGTGACAATAAGAACATAAAAAGGTTGTAATGCAGTCACTATTTTGATGAAACATTAAATATTAATATTTATTCTCAGCTATAAAATAGGGGATAGGATCATATTTACTTTCGGCTATAATACTTTGTTCTACATTTACCACAGTATATGATGTTGTTTTGTATAATGGGATGGTCACTGAAGTGAATAAAATAAGATGCTATGGTGGTTCCACCTATCAGTTGAGGTAGATTCTGTTTTAATGTACACTGTACTGTAGTGCAAATCTATGGCTAGGAAGTTTGAAAATGATAAGAGAAATAAATTATAAAAATAGTAAGAAGATTTTTTAAATAATAAAAATAACTTACTAAATGAGTTAGGAGCTGATGGAACTACATAGACACCTGGTAATTTTTGTTGGCTCAGAAGATTGCTGTAAAAGAAAAGAAATGGAATAAAATTAAAAATATTATTATTATTATTATTAATAATATTATTCTTTAATGTTTATTTTTGCATCCTGTAGAGCCGGGTCCAAGGTATGGTCCTGGGGCGCTATAGGGGCATCTTCATCTTATCGACAGCACTTTCCGTAGGATGTGGGCTGTTCCAAGCAGGGCGATCTTTTGGACTACATGGATGTTGATGTTACCTGGGATACAGTTGGTGAATTATTCTGTTCCCTTCTTCACAAGTCCTAGGGATCCGATGACCACCCGTGTTATGGTGGTTTTCACGCCCCACATCCTGTTGATCTCGATATTATTATTATTATTATCAATAGTTTATCATTAGTTTAAATGACGGCAGTATTTAAATATTTCTGCAATTGCATTGTACTTATAAAATATCAAAGATATTAATGTTGCTCTGCATTTTCTTGTTTGTGTTCAGCCAGAATGAACCCAGATTTTTTATGCATTTACAAAAAAAAATAAAAATAAGGGAGATTACTCTATAATTAGCACTGAATAGTTATCTCCCTTGACAACTGTTACAGACAAAAATATAGACATACACATAGCGAATTATATAAGTAGATCATTATTCATGCATTTGCATATTCACTACATCTCAAAGACTTTATGTGTTTCATTCTATAGGATAGGTTTTGGTCTGTGCATATAACATTGGTCTGTATAGTCAAAATGCAGACGCTTGCACAGTTCCCAGCGGATCACCCTCCCCACCCAATCATGTCTGTTCTTGTATTCCATTTTTTTTAAAAATATGATAACCGACTTAAAATTGAGGTAGAGTTATTTGAAACCAAGAGACAGAGAAAAATCAAAGAATCCACATAACAAAGAGAATTTAAGATGAGCAACAAACATTTCATTTCTTATGTTTATGGAAATGAAATATGGAGGTGTGGGGTGGCCGAGCCGATAATGGCTCAGAGAATGGACTCGGCGAGCTGAGTTCAAACTCCGGCTGGGGCAGTTTGTGTTCACTTTGCACTAATGCCCTTGGGAAAGGCATGGATTCATCTCTCCCCCTAGCAATGGGTGAAATAGTGCAGGGTGAAGTGACTGATTGTCGCCTCTAAGTCTATTTCACATATAGCAAACAGGCCAAGTAAGTGATAATGTGATGGAGTCTAAGTAGACAGAGCCAGCATACGGCCGCTAATCACTTATCTGAAATATAGTTATTTACAGGGTACAGTACGGGACCATTTATATAGTTTTTAGAAAACCAGAATTAACAAAAAACGGCTATTTTTTAAACTGTCAGGCCTTGTAGTAGTTCGTCACTCGGCCACTACTTGTTTTAGTTTTCATGGCAGGGTTCAATTATCTATCTTCAGATAAAGATTAGTGGATTAATATTGATTAAACAAACCCTGTTTTTGAAGTGGAATAATTTAATGTATATGTTTCGTTCTTTACTTTGTGTAAATTTCATATTTTATATTTATAGAATTTTAAGTGGATTAATAAAGATCAAACAGATCCTGCTTTAGAAGTGGATTAATTTATAGCGGTTAAGTACAATTTTTTTTTATTACTTTTCATTGTTTATTTTATATTTTAAGTACAGGCTACCCTGATTTTACGCCGGTTTGATTTACGTCGATTTGAAATTTGCCCCATTTTTTTCTTGTTTTTGGTAATTCAGGTAGTACTTTATCAATTAACTCATTATTTATTTTATATATTAACATAACAAACAAATATTATATTTATTAGTAAAAACTTATGTTAACATGCTTATATAGTGGATTTAATTTGCACTGATTTCAAAATTTTCAAACGCATCCCCGGCATAAAATCAGGACAGTCTGTATATTCTTGATCCGGAAATCAGGGTCCATGGACACCCACTTTATGTGGGCTGGAGGAAAACGGGGCATTTGCCCCCAAGGATCAGGCCTTTTCACCTAGAGTGAGGGTGTTTGAAAGTTGAATGGTATTATTCTTTGCTGGTAACAGGGTTGCTGCTAAGATA
>VCCN01000640.1:646731-658091 GCA_006491835.1 Architeuthis dux
TTTACTGAGTCTCTAGTTATTGGATCATTTTTTTTTTTCATTTTTATATAACAAGATTTTGTAGTGGGAAGGGAAGGCCAGGGTTATTTTTGGTAATGTCCTAGTTTATAGTCGTAAAATAGTTCTGGAAGATTTTTTTTTTCTTTCAATCCAGAAATTTGTTAGTTTTCTTTTTATGAAAGATTTAAAAAATAAAAAGGTCTCACGAGGGTGTTCTATTTACAATGTAACTATAATACTAAACTAGGCAGTGCGGTTTACATAATAATCCCATGTTAATAATGGCGCAAGCCGAACGATGTTTAAAAAATAAAAATAAATAAGAGAATTCATATACAAAATAAAATCGGACCAAAGGGAAGATAAATTCATGTAAGCCGTAAAATAAGTGCCCAATTCAGCATTATAGTTACATTGTAAATAGAACACACTGCCTCGTAAAACCTTTTAAAAAAAAGTTTTTTCTTCTTCTAAAAACTACAAAATATCCGGATGATTCTAAGGTCTAATGGACTGAAAGCACCCAAAACTGAAAGAAAAAGAAATTTCTCAGATAATCTGCAGTTTAGGAATATTTTCAACAGCTGATTGCTTAAGTCGTAGTATAGCGTCCCAAATTATTGAGCATGCTTTTCCCCTTCCCGTTTGTTTTGAGGGTCACACAACATTTTGTGGACCCTAATGACAATACAATCCACACACAGCCGATAGTATCACTCTGGAAGAAGGCCAAAAAGAAATATATACTGTGGAACCAGTGAAGCCCTTTTTAATTCATATTTAAATGAATTTATGTGGAGAGAGAACCAATGTAGAAACAAAAATTTACATGTGTTTTTTTAAGGATTATCACAGAAAAATCAGGTATAGTCTTATTTAAAATCAAATTAAACATTTAAAAATTAAAATTATTTGTTTCGTTTTATTTGTATTCCTGCCCCTATGTAAATTTCCACAATGGTTATGAACTTCACCAATTCCCCAAAAATTAATTTAAAAACATTTAAATTTAGAAACGACCTCAACTAAGATGAGTGGACAAGACGTGTTAAAATCTGTATTTATTTCGTATTATCTGTATCGTTGTTGAAAAGATGCCTAAACTGCAGGATATCCAAATTATCAACATAGGAGATGAACTAGTTACATAAACTGGCACGTTACCCAATTTGTTTTTCTTAAAAAAGAAGAGCTTAGCGAATAAACAACATCTGCTGTTTTGAACTCTTGAACAATGAAACTATGTCAGTGGATTATTAAAAGGCGGACACAAAGCAAGAGTCCAGTTTAGCAGATATTTACATTGTAAATTGAACATCGGGTGTCGAAAAGACGGACACAAAGTAAGTGTCCAGTTTTACATTATACATACATAGTAGATCGATCACCCACTTTAGAGCCACTCGCTTCCCTTATAAAGGTTACTTTTTCTCAAAAACGAAAGATTCCCGAAAGAAGCAAAGGTCAGATTCAGTCAAAACTACATAGAAAAAATATTTTTTCAGAATATTTTACTTTGGTTCATTTAACCAAGACTTTTTTTTATTTATGAACAGTAAAATATTGAATTTTCAATAAAATAATACAATGAATCATTAATAAAAAGATGTTACGTTGGAATGCAACAAAAAATTCAATAATTTTAATTAAAAATAAATTAGTTTTGGAACTTAGCGAGATTAAACTTAAACTAGGATTTTCAAACTTTTAATCACTCAACAAGAAAAATCGTCGGTAAAAAATAATAACAGACCTAATTAAGTTAATAAGATTACCTGTTTTTTAAAAGATGAAATACAATGTTTTTAGTGTTTTTGTAAATTAGTGTGGTTTTTTTTTTTTGAAGGATTTGTGGCTACTTCGTAGTTTATTATCGGTCGTCGTGAGGAGGACATTTGACAGTCAAATACAACAAAATACTAATTAAACCAATTAGTAACTAAGCAGATGTCAAATCTAATAAAAACAAAGTCTAAAAAAATCCAAAAGTAAACACTCTAAATAATCACTATTTCAACTATAGGTATTTATTTCTATTTTACCATATATAGGTGTGCGCATCAATTCTTTTAGTTTTGAAAGCCGATAGGTTTTCTTTCGAAATTGTATCATTAAAAATACAAATAGCAGTAAAAATATTGATATTGTTGAGAAGAAAAAAATGGCTTTGAAAAAATTAGATTCGACATCTTAGTATTTTAAGTGACGACGAAATTCCCTCACAACAACAATTGTGATAATTTGGGACGTTAAACTACAAGATGGCCTGATTTGTTTTACGTGCTTCTCAAATGGAATGTGAAGAATTTATAAACAAATACCAAAAAGTAGAATAAAAAGTAAAAACTCCATCAATTATTTTAACAATAATTGTATTCATTAGGGTAAGGGGGACAATGATTTTTTTTTATTTTGGAAAAAAAGCTGATGTTGTGAAAAAAGAAAAAACAACTAAAAATTAAGATGAAAGTAAAAATTAGTCCAAATTAATAAAATATTGGCAAATACCAAAATGTCATTTCAAATCAGGCAAAAAAGATAAAATAATTAAAATTAATTCAAGTGTAAAAGATTTAAATCAATCCACCCCGAATTTCGTATTGACACAAAAAATTGACATTTTTGAAAAGGGTGGATTCAATTGTGTCAAGTTTTTCAAATAAACAAATATTTGTTTATATTAATTTTATTTTTGATATCTTTTATACTAGATTTTGATCTATATCTTTTATAGATGGTTCTAATTTTTAATAAATGTCGATTTATAATTGTTTTTTTACACAACAAACGTTTTGGAAATAATTTCTATATTTACTTCATTTGCCCCAAATTAGAAGGAATAAATAAAGTAGAACATTGACAATGAGTTTTCTCATGAATGCAATGGAATCTATTGAATAATGACGTGAAATCTTTCATCGCTGAAAAGAAAATTACCAGGAAAGGATTTCTATATCTATATATTTGCCATTCGTTCTTACCTTTGTAGATTATTTGAAGTTAACAAAATCCAAGCAAAATGTTTTCCTCCCCAGACATTTTAAAAATAAAATAAAAGTACTAATCAAGGGAGATAATTGACTTGAAGTTCCGGTGAAAATATTGTTGACATTCAAAGTCTTTTTCAATTGAACTCCTTCTTCTTCTTCTTGTTTATGTTGTTGTTCACACGATGTTTCGGCCGATCCATTCTACGGCCTTCTTCAGGTGTACTATCCGAATGTTATAGTAGTAAACAGAATTTTTTTTTCCAATAGCAGCAATGTTTTTGAAAAAAAAATTCTGTTTACTACCATTGCATTATTCGGATGATAGTAAGTACACTATCTGAAGAAGGCCGTGGAATGGATCGGCCGTAACGTCGCGTGAATGATATAAACAACAAGGAGTTCAATCGAAAAACTATTTGAATGTTACTGACCCTTGGCCATCTCAAATCTATAGACAGTATTGTTGACACTATTATACAATGATACAAAAATAAAATGGTATGTAATTTGGAATGGGAACATTAAAAATAAAATTGTCCTTTATTAAATAAATATCGAACATTTTATTAAAATCCAATGATTAGTTGATTTTCGATAGAATTTTAAAATCTAGGTGTTTTTCGCGTTAAATGTTCTAATGTAAATTTACGATTATTTCTTGTTCACAACCTACAAAAAAATAACTAGCACCACACAAATATAAACATTTCTAAAATACTCACACTTTAAATGCCAACCCCTATTACATCTGTTAGATGTATTTTCAGTTGGTGGTCCTACTCTTTATGATAAATACATTGTTTTGTTTGAAGACTTGTGGTTTAGTTGTTACGACAAATAGATGCAACATTAACTCGAAGAAGGCCAGAGAACGCGCTGGCCGAGAGAAAGGGAGGGATCAAAATAATGAAGATGAAGATGAGGATGTTAGTACAAAATTCACGGATTAACTTTATACCAGATATGGGAGTTTTATCAAAATATCTATTTAAAAAGAAATAATTTTCTTAAAAACTGTTTTAGTTAATAAAAACAAATCCCTCACACTCGACACCAGTAACACACACCACACCACTAATGAAAGAAGATTCATTATGGAATTTATTCATCATTTTACATATTAAATTATTAATCCATTTATCAAATGAACATTGTGATATCTTTCTGTTTCTCCGTCCGTCACAATGGACTCTTCCACTCAAAGGTAACAATTTTGCTGATAAAAATATATCTCCTACCCACCATTTGAAACAATGGACTCTTCCACCGAAACGAGTTCAGTTTTTTATTTTAATTATGTATCCCTTTAAATAATCTCATAGAAAATCAAATAGATCCCTGAAGTTTTTCACGGGTATGTATTACACTTTATAGATTTATTGAAAGAGTACCGAATATATTTTATTACTCAGTTGGGCTACCATAGATGTAAAATTGTAACGTAACAACTGACTCAAAAGAGTTCACTTCCGGTGGAGCTCTCTACTCACCAGAGTCGAGTCTATTCCTTCTTTAGCCACTTGTCGTCCCACGTGTGATTCACTTTTGGGATTCTGTTTTTCACGCATCGCGGCGATTGAAAAAACAAAAATGGTTATTTCAAAACCCAAGAAACGAGCTTTTCTCGACATCGAAGACAGATTCGATAATGTCGAATCAAGCGAAGAGTCCGACAAATCGTCGGATAATGAAGAAGATGTGCAACCCTCTCGGATGGTGATCACTGAAAAACTACTGAAAGAATGGAGTCAGAAGATCGCTACCCCCAACCAGGCGATTATCCACGATTTAATAAATGGTTTTGCTATCGCAGTTGAGCAAACGAACGACAAGTCTGGAACTGAAGAAACCGCCGTGAAGAGCAGTGCGATTTTTAACGACTTGATGAGACTATGTCTCACCAAAATTG
This sequence comes from Architeuthis dux, assembly GCA_006491835.1. Lineage (NCBI taxonomy): Eukaryota > Metazoa > Mollusca > Cephalopoda > Oegopsida > Architeuthidae > Architeuthis > Architeuthis dux. The sequence continues at coordinate 651,631 of VCCN01000640.1, forward strand.
CACCTGCCCTCCAGACTTTTTTGGGTCTACCCAAAATACAGGACATCCGAAAAGCAACTTCACCGAAGAAAAGTCCAAAATGGAACCAGGTTCGTGCCGATGTTCAAATTTACCTTCACAGTCTTTTAGAAATGGTTAATTGCATTGCGGAATCATCTATGTTGGATATAGTTTTAAAGCATATCCACAAAATGATTCGATATTATTCGCTGTTTAACAAAGTGTCCAAGTCGCTAATGAAGAAGATGATTACAATATGGGGTTCCGGTGAAGATACCACCCGTCTCATCGCTTTTCTTTGTATTAACAAACTTGTGATTATGTCTCCCAGCACAATGCTCGAGCCCTGCATGAAAAAGATGTACACAGAGTACGTAAAAAACTGCAAATTCACCTCGCCCACTCTCTTACCCATGATAAAATTCATGCAGCAATCCTTTGTAGAAATCTTGAAAATTGACGAAAACATCACTTACCAACATGCTTTTATTTACATCAGACAGCAGGCGATCCATTTGCGAAATGCTCTCACTGTGAAGAAGAAAGATCTCTGCCAAACGGTTTACAACTGGCAATTTATTCGGTGTCTTGAACTGTGGAGCCTCTTGGTGAGCTCAACTCCAGGTAGTGCTGTTTTTGAACATTTGGTTTATCCTTTGGTACAGATCATCACTGGTACAATCAAACTGATTCCGAGCGTAAGCTACTTCCCTCTCCGATTTCATTGTATCGCCATGTTGAATTCTATTTCCGCCTCCACTGGAAAGTTTACCCCGATTCTACCATTTATAATCGAGACTCTGGAAGAGGTGGATTTGAACAAAAAACACGGGAAGATCAGTTTGAAGCCGCTAAGTTTTACCTGCATGCTGAAGCTGTCCAATGCCCAGTCGCAAGAAAAGGCCTTCAAGGATGCTGTGATTGACCAGGTGTATGAACACCTGTTGGTTCATATGAACATTTTTGCTCACTCTGTCGGCTTTCCAGAACTGGTCTTTCCCATGCAAGTCCGACTGAAAGAGATCGTAAAAGGTTGCAAAGTTGCCAACTACACGAAGCAGTTGAAGCAAATCCTTGAAAAGGCTGAAGACAATTCAAAGTTCATTACAGAACGTCGAAACGGTCTGACTGTTAAATTGGCCGATTCGCAGGCAATCGATGCCTGGGAAAGGCAGTGCAAAGACAGCAATCCGCCAATTACCAAGTTTTATCAGACTTGGAAAAAACTGAGAGAACGGGAGATCATGCACCAAATCGCCGCCAAAGACACTATTATTGGACACGACAATTTCCAAGATATAAAGGCTAAGAAGGAGATTCTGCCGAAACCAACTGATAGAGACCGAGAGGAATTTTCACAATTGTTTGAGAGCGACGACGAGAACACATTTGCAGATATATTCAATATAAACGTTAAAAAGCTGCAAGATGAAGGAACGAAGGAGAAGGCACGATCCAAGAAAAAGAAAGAAAAGTCTAAAAAGAAACGAGATGAAAAAAAGCTTAAACTTGGCGGTCCTATTAAGAAAACCAAAATCACAAAAGGTGGACCGAGTAAGAAAAAGAAATTAAAACTTGCAGAGTAAATTAAATACTTTGGATTTATAACATTTAATCCATTTTAGTTTTTATATCTCTCATCATGACACGGATTTTACAATGATTCCTCATCTTTGATGTCTTTATCACATCATTTCAGCTGCTCTACCCTTCATTTGTCCATTGCATTCAGTAACTTTCCGGGAATGTAGAACAGAACCTTTTACAGCAATACCTTGAATAGGATGGTTAATTTGTTCCCAAATTTATCCACGCTTTTCAAAGTCTTAGGATTTAATGTTTTTTTTTTTTTTGTATTTCACCATGTTTAACCCATATTTTTATCCAAAGATTTTGAGCTAAAAACTGCTTGTGCGTATAATCTACAGTAACATAATTTGAATAATGTATACTTGGGCAGCAATCCTTCATTTATGCATGTTTGGTTAAATATGACAGACAAGGAACATCTTAATTTTAAAAAAAAGAATTTTTCTTGTTTCTGACAAGAGAATGTATGTTTGAATCCATGGAGTTGTCCAAAAGTGTTATCATACCAAGCGTTTTCGGCTAAACAATTAGCCATTTTCAAGGTCTATTTTGCTTAGCCATTAGTGTTTGATGTTTTAAGTAGTGGGAAAACATAATTTTATACATTATACATGGTGAAATACATGGATTATTACATTTGCTTGTACAGCAATACCTTAACCGTACTACATCAAAAGCACAATTCAAGGTATTGCTGTATTTGTTAATTGGGGTTATGATGTTCTCATTCCTTACCTGTCATGTTTGTTGTCCTTCCTAAGAAATGTTGAACACAATCCTTTATTCGATCCGTGGGGATATTTTGTTTTCATTCCTGGAATGTCCAGTCCAGTGTCCTTCCTAAGGAATGTCCAGCAGAACCTTTTTATTTGATCCATGGGGTTATGTTGTTCTCCTTCATTTGGTGTCCTCCCTAAGAACTCCTAACCATCAGTTCTCCCCTTATGATGCTGATCTACATTTACATTGAACCAGTGTGTATTGCTGCACAACCTGACCAGGAGATAATTCTCATGACCTCCAGGGAACTAAATATTAGCTGCATGCTTATCCAATCATCTTGAAGTTGTGAGATCAATCCCTGGTTCAGGTATTGCTGAAATAGACACCAGAGCAGCATCGTAAGAAACAAATAACTGTTCCAGATTCTGGAAAGTAAATGTGATAGGTATGGAATGAGAACCACATAATCTTGTGTATCAAAGAAATGGATCCATTTGAAATTCCCAGAGATTGCCAAATGCAATAAGACACCTGAGTAAGCCCTGATGGGCAGGTGGGTGCAGTGGCTGAAATGTCATTAAAAACAACAAAGATGAGGAGACTGGTTCAAAAGATTCACATTGTCTCAGAAATTCAGACAGAAACTATCACACCACCTTATTCACAAGAACTGTATTATTGTGGGTTCTGTAAAATAAGTGATATAATAAATATTATATTCTTTCTCATATTTTTCAGATTTCTTTATTATTTTGGTTGCTGCTCTTATTTCAGACGTACAGGTACGGCATGGATATTCATCGTTAGCAGAAGTCTAAGTTTTTGGAGTTCTGGTAGCTTAGTGGTAAAGTAGTTGGGTGTAAACCAGGCTTCCCTCTGACAGGAGGGATGGGAGCTTATTCTTTATTTCTGATCCTGAGATCTGAGAGACGGTTTGAGTTGTGATTTTTTTAAAAACAACTAAAAATCAAGATGAAGGTAAATAGTAGTGAAAATAATACACTGAGTGAGGTTTTATTCGATTTTTTGGTGCCGATTTGTTGCAGCTGTCTCCCTTATAAAAAAGTTATTGTAATGTTATTAATTTTTGACTCCTATTTCTTACGTCTTAATTTCAATTGCTTTTCATCACAGCTGCTAAGATTGTCATTCTATTGCTGTTAGTTAACAGTATGGATTGGAAATATAGAATAACTCAACGTTGCATCCCTTTTACCATGGGAAACCTGTCTACAAGATTTTTTATTCCCTAATCGCCCTGTAGAATGACGGTATGAGTAGTTGTGATGAAAAGCAATTAAGATGAAAAATACTAGTCAAGAATTAAAAATGGTTGACAATGCTTCATCTAATAATAAAATATTAACTAATAATAATTTTAAAATTACTGTTAAAAACATTGTTGCCAATGCTGGGTTTTAATCTGTGTCTGGGCAGATCTACCTCTAAAAAGTGAAAGTATATGTATTCACTTTGTTGATGGATGCATTTTATTAAGAGGGGATTACTGTAGGTATTTAACCCATTGAGTGCTGGGATCATAATTTTTATCTGCTAGATGTAAGGGAAGCAACTCTTTAATGTAAATTTATTCAAAATGTTTTTATGTACATCAGACATAAAATAGAAATTTTAATGTGTGTATTAAAATAAAATGTCAAATAAAAAATATTTTTCCTATCAAAATGCAGAGGTTAGTTGAACTGAATATGCATGCCAGAAAGCCACTATTTTGATGTAATGTTTTTATGCACAGAAGAAATGTGAAAAGTATCTAGGTATGCTTGTGAGTTTTTCTAAATTTGTCAGTGGAAAAAAAAATTCATAACAAGGGGAGAGAATTCATAAAAGAAATAAATCTATAACAATGGGGAAAGAATTCATATGCTTACTTTCTGCAGTAGTAGTAGTAGTACGTTTCTGTGACGTAAGCAACATTCCAGAATTGTAGCACTGTGTGTGTGTTGCAATGTAAGTATTAAATTAATGATTAGTTTAATTTTTATTGCATTATACATGCTTAAATTATTTACTTGGTAGTTCTACAATCTAGGCTTTTTATTGTCAGGTGAGTGGCAACACTAGTTGAAAGATTCATATAGGGTGTTGCAAAAGAACCTCCCAATTTTTCACAAAATCAATGCCAGTTCTAAGGGAAGCAACTATTAAATAGTTGCTTCCCTTAGATAGAACTTGCATTACTTATGGGACACTTGGTTTTTGCATCTTTTAAACCATTTTTGGTCATCTGATTCCATTTACAGGAACCCCAATGAGCATGTTTTCAATTAACATGTTAACAATTTTTTATCCAAAAAATCGAATAGTGCGCCCTACAATTTGATTTATCGTGGTTATAGACTAATTTAAAATAATTTAGTTTGCGATAAAATAAATTTTCAATTGTACTCAGTTTTCTACCAAAAATCTTTTACAGTGTGTGTGTGTGTGTGCGCTTTTGACTATAGCGACAGGTGAACCACACCAACATTTCGGAAATCTATCAAAAAAATATACTCCTTTCCTTTCAAGAAACTTATAACCCTAAAACTCTTTATACTTTGCTATTATGTATCAATAAATTGTCCTAAAAATCTTTTTTAATTTAAAGTTCAAGGATTAATTACATTATTTCCCAAAGGTTTTTTAAGTTTTGATTCGTGCAGCACTTTTTGAGGATGCTTTAACTGTGTCAATCATGAATTTCCTGTCTTTCTAGTTATCTGCAGTTGTAAGTTTTTAGTTCTGAGCATGACATTGACAATGTTTTGGCAGGTTGATTCTCCTATCATCTTCAGGCAACAGTTTCTCTGAGATGATGTTGGTCTTCACTGAGGTTTATCCTATTTACTTGTGTGTAATGCGAGAAATTTAATAGGAAAAATCAGGGTCAAAATTGGAGTAGCATTATACACAAATAGAAAAAAAATCTGTACATATTATTACAGGTATTTTCTATAGTTTTGAGAAGGGTCATTAATATTCAAATGGTTCTTCGGACAATTGAACTCCTTCTTGTTATTTGTGTTGTAAACACAACGTTTCGGCCTTCTTCCGGTATATCACACTTGGATTTTACACCTGAAGAAGGCCGAATAATAGATTGGCCGAAACGTGTTTACAACACAAATAACAAGGAGTTCAATCGTCCGAAGAACCATCCCGTGTCTTTCCTTGACTCCCAAACTGTAAGTAATGGTCGTGGGGGACGGTTCAGTTATGAAAAGTTTTCTAATACAAATGGTTTTTGTCAAACTCCAGTCCAAGTTGGAGTTGACTTTATTTCACCCCCGTAACAAGAACAACAAGAACAATCCTCGCCTAATTCAGGTGAGTAAACTCTTCACTGTTTGTCTATCACGTCAAGTTAAACAAACCGATATGTAAAATTAACATTTTCCTACCGTGACTTGAAATCCTGACCAAGTGATTAGTAAGCAGCTCTCTAACCAACTGAGCTAAACTGACTTATATACCTACCAATTTATTTATTATATATACAATACAAAAGTTACAGTTATCAATCTTCAGTAGGAGTGGATTTTGACTGTGCAGCAGCCTGGCTTGTAATATCTTTGTTTTCATTATGCTAAATGGAAGTGTAATAGATTGTGTTTAGAAAAGTGATTCTCAAACTCGAGGCATTCGGCTCCCTGGGGAGGAATGTGTAATGGTAAAAAAAATGTATTGTTTTTTTTTATCAGCGTTTAAGTTCCGTTGTTAGACATGGGGATGATGGACCGTATCTTGACGTGCTGGCCCAGGAGGTGTTGGGAAGAGATGGATACATGCCTTTAACAAGGGCATTAGTGCGAAGTGAACACAGTGTCTCAGCTGGAGTTTGAACTCTACTCGCTGTGACCATTCTCAGTGCTGTTAACTGCTCTGCCACCTTGCACCTCCATGGAAAGTATGATGGTAACAAAATTACTAGATGACAATTCAAAATAGAGGAATGTGACTTGGGACCCTGAGAACCACTGGTTTAGAACAAAGATTGATTTTCCTCCTCCTCCTCATCAAATGTAACAAGCGTCTTCCATTTATAAACTCTGTAAAAATATGACCTCTCTATCTCAATAATGGCAGTAGGTTTTATCCTTGTTATACATTAATGAAATATTTCGATGCAAAAACTATCCCTGCCA